>CM077078.1:255585404-255787451 GCA_039513925.1 Platanthera zijinensis
AAGTCCTATTAGAAAAATTCATGCAATCAGTCGCGACCATGCATGAAGCAATAGATTGAAACAATTTAACACTACCTTTTCAATGATTGACTTAAGATATTATTAAGTTAAAAGATTCATATTTTAGCGAGATTCCTAACGCATATCAAGACTGTTACTAAGTTATCGATTTTCAAATGTACAAGAGTAGAGTTCTTAAACATAGAAAGGGGAATCTAGTTTAATGTAACAAATATTCACTCAGGTCTTACAACCAGACAGATATAAAAATACAAGATTCGACGACAAAAACTAGATAGTGGGGTGGGAGAAACAAAGTTATATATTTTGCGGGGGTTCAACTATTCACGAGTGATAAGACTTGTACATCATTTTCTAGGATATCACATATTCATTTAGATTGATCCACTCCAAAACACGACTATCTTCTAAGTACAGTGTGTATGATCCGACACGAGTATGATATAAAAAAACACCACTCAAATATTTGCTAACCAGAAATCATTATAATTATTATGACACTGTTATTCATGCTCAACAATCTACCATTCTTCAAATTATTCATCAAATGAAAAATTCGTTCATCTAGGTGAATATCCAAATAAAAATCATTCACGATCGCATATTCAAGTCATTCCAAATATATTAAACTATAAACTAACTTGTCAAACTAGGCATTCAAGATTTGCATTCATTTGACAGATCAAGCCAATCAAAATGACTTTCGTTCACTAATTCATGTCATTCCAATCGTATCATGACCTAGTCTAATAATTTGACGAAATAGGTATTCAAAAGTAAATTCACATAAATAAGGAAGGACACAATCAAGCTAATTCAATGTTTGCAAGAGAGAGATTTCTCTACTTGTCTTAAGGCTGAAGCTGAACCTGACGGAGGCGGTTGAGCGGCGCAAGCAAGATTTAGAAACCCTATTTGAACTTGATCAATCACAAACATAAATGTCAATAAGAAGAACCCTATGCTACACAGGCATTGATTTCATTGCAAGAGTCAAACAAGAGAGGGGTTTAGAAAAATTACCTCCCACAAAAGTGAGGGAGAAGGGATTGTCATGCAGAAACGAAGAATTAGAGGCGCTTAGGTTACGGAACCCTAAATCGGAAAGGGTTTTGAGCGAGATCCCACAAAATGAATCAAGGAGCGACGCTGGAAAACACGAATACAACGAGATTAGACGATTACAAGAGGGGTAAAATCAAGAATCGCAACATACGCAATTTAGGAGACAAATAATTGTAAAAGATGCAATAAAATCTGAATATGAGTGAATGGAGAAAGATTCTTACCCAAAGGAAGTCAAATCCGAGCCAAGGAGGTGAGGGAAGGAAACCCTCGACGTCCCTCTTGCAATCACCGGCCAAGACGACGAGGAAGTGGGAAAATTAGGGTTGCCGAGCCTTGGAGTAGAGGGAGGAGGCTGCTATCGGCCACTAAGAGGAACGGACAACTACTGTCGGCCCCCCAAGAGGAAGAAGAAGGGTTGTCGGAGGAAGAGGTGGCAGGAGAGGTTGATGGCTTTGTTGAACGAAGGAGAAGAGGTTGTTGACCCTTTGGAGGAGAGGAGACCGCGGCTAGAGCAAGAGGAGGCGCCGGCCCTAGGGGAGGGAGGAGAAGCAGGAGGGGGCACAAGGGGGCGAGCCGAGAGGCGGCAGAAATTAGGGTTGTGGGATACCAAGTGGCGAGCGGGAGCGATGCGGGATCGGGACAAGTCTGCGACTTGTGGGAGAACCTAGACCGGGAGTTTTTAATGGGGGGGGCTCGACTGAGGTTGGGTATAAGGGGAAACCTGATTATCATTATTACAAAATCTGCCACAATTTTAACTCAATTTTTCTTTAAGTCAATTTAGACTCCCTCTTTTTTTGAATTATTCTCAAAATTATTTTTTTAATTATAATAATTATTATTTTATTTATTAATTTATGAGTTGTTACATGTTGACCACTATATGCAAAGATTAAAGTGACTTTATGCGGGTGATCTATTATGTTGATTATGTCGTTCACTATACACAAAGAATAAAGCTGCTTTATGTGAGCAATCTCTTGCATTGATCATGTCGACAACTATATGCAATGACTAAAGTGGGTATATCCAGGTGATCCCTTATGCTGACCATACCAACCACTGTATGCAAATATTAAAGTAGCTTTATTCGAGTGATTATTTGTGTCAATCATATCGACCACACCATGTAAATAATAAAAATAAGGTATGGTGGACTATATGAGTCAGAAATGGGGAGTCGACACCACATAGACGATTATTAGATGTGAGTTTGTGTCTGTGGCAAAGATATAATAGAGCACTCATGTTCGTCATTAGGGACTTAAATCTCTAGAATGTGTAACAATTCATGAAATTAAGAATAAAAAGAAAGTGAATATAAGTCACCTTAACTTTAGATATGCAATCGGAATCTAGAATCCCTATTGTTTAATGAATCCAAATTAGAGGAAATTTATAAAATAAAAAAATATAGAGAAGATGAATTATGTTCACAAATTAACTTTTATAGAAAAGCATGCAGTGCCATAGTTAGTAAATTTTTCTTAGTATTAATTATTTTTTAAAGCACGCATGCATATTTTCAAAATGCCATATTGTAGAATTACAGGAAAAGTTTTTTTTTTCACTAGATGGGTCAAACTTGTCATCGGCCATTTCTTTTCATGGCATATTAGTTACTCAGACTTCTTGTACTTTACAAATGCTAGTTGACTATGTGGAGCAGATTTTGAGGTATTTCATCAACTTTTTCACTAATCTTTTGTTTTCACTCAATTAAACCTGTTCAATAATAAACAAATATATTATAAAGCAAGTCAAAGAAAAAAAACGTAAAGTTAGAAAATAATTACAAAGCAGGAAACCCTCAAAGAACATATTGGATATAAACTTTTCTTGTTAAACTCATTTCATACATACTCAAGAGATAACTAGTGCTCTTTCATATTCAGGTCTCATGGTTCCTCATAAATCAACTAGAGTTTAATTAACAAGAAACAATAACAGATGCTGTCAATTAAAGAAAACATATTTATTTGTAAGACCAAAATGGGTTCAATTTCTAGCCCAAGACCAATCTCACTTGAGAATGTTTGAGGCATGCAAGTTAAGTTTACAAGTAAATCGTCCAAATGTTAAACAGATACCCAGTGTAAGATTTGTGAACTTAAACAAAATTAAAACTCAGTCTACAAATGCTGGCATAGTTCATGTGTAGAAAGCTACCTACCCAACAACATTTTAAATATGAGAGACAGCAAGAAAATGTGTAAAAGAAGGTAAGGATGTATTACAAGTGTATCTTTCGGTAAGTATTTTTGATGCTCCCAGAATCATCCACCAAAACATGTGTATTATGTATATGAGAATCATCAGGTCCTTTCTCTTGAAAGCCACCAAGTGATAACCAGATATTTGATTCCCTATCATTTATAAAAGGTCAGAAGATCATTGTTACAACAATTCCAAGAAAATAGTAGAGTTGATAAAAATGCATAAATGCTAAACATATATAATACAACCGTAAAATTACAAACTAAGTAAATATTAATAGTATCATATCTTTGGTTATCGACGAACAATATATATTGATTGATATGAAAGAGGATACATGATATCAAGACATTTCTTGAGGACATGATCCCTCTAGGAGCCTACTCTCCAAGAGAGCTAAAATAATTAATGATTCAAAATCTCCTAAAAGACTCACTACCACTCCCTTATATAGGCGGGAGTAGCATACACATAATTACAACTATGCCCTAAAGATAACAGGATGTGTAGAATCCCCGGGGAGTCATGAGTTATCTTCGTATATAAAAACCACCTCCCAAAAATCGACCATGTTCTCAAGGTCGATGCTCGTAGGATTTATCAACGAGCGTTAGAGAATCCAAGCCGGTGAACTAGAGATCTTCATTTTAGGCGCTGAGTAGAAATGACAAGTCCATGAGAGGGCATTTGTGGGTGGTCAAGTACTATTGGTGGCAGCAAAAACAGAGGCCCTTGTGGTGAAGCTCGAGGTACTATTGGTAAGATAAGAGCTGGGGTACTGGGGGTACAGCAGAGGCATGATTGGCGAATTGGAGACAACGGGCTGATCAATGGGAGGCGGGTGATTCAAGCAGCGGAGAGGTGGTTGAGATTTTCATGGATGCAATAGTGGTCTAGTAAAGGATGGAGGTTTGGCTGCATAGAGTTCCTCGTCGAGGAAACAAGCTTGCTCCAAGACGCGGGAGAGAATAGTCAGGTTGTGGACAAGAGAGAGCGTCTGGAAGTGGGGTTGCAGGACCGCAAGAAAATACCTCAGGTAATGGTCTAAGGATAGTCTGGTGACGTGTGTGGAGAACTCGATGTACTCAGTGATGCAGGTGGAAACAATGTCATATTGGCGAACAAACCTAAGGCGGTCATAGGCATTACCCACTTGGTACATATCATAGTGGCGGAGGACTTTCTCCTTCAAGGTGGGCCAAGAGAGATCTGGGACATGTTAGCGCATCCATTGCACCCAGTGAACATAGGTCCCTCCATATGATGAGAACCTTCTAGTTGGCAGGGGTGGACTGTATGTAGAAAAATTGCTCAGCACAGGCAATCCAACTAAGGTCAGGGTCATCGAACACCAGAATCTCAATCCAGCAAAGGTAGGTCGGGTGGAGTCCCAAGGTGTACTAACCACATGTGGTCAATATCGGGTCAAGTGGGCAGCATTGGATGTGTTAGAGGAGGTGAAGGTGTCGGTGGACGTTTGATAGTGTTGGTCGCAAGATCGCAAACAAGAAGAGTGAGATCTTCTATTCAATCATCGAGCTGATCCAAGCAAGTGGAATCGGTGGTGGTTAAAGCAGAGGAGTCCTCGTCTGGGCGTAGGGCCATGGAATGTGTAACACTCCGGTTTTCAGAGGTAGATGCCTGGGCTGATTTCATACTCTGGAGCAACAACTTTTCAATGTTGAAAAGAGCCTGGAGAGAATGTAGGGAGAATGCCCTCTGTCTAAAGAGGAAGTACCAGTGATCGTTGAACTATGGTGGTCCGATCGGCGATCGTTGACCGCAGGGTCCGATCGGCGATCGACAATCGTTGACTGGGGAAACTGACTTGCAATCGGCGACGGTGATCAACGACTGGCGACCGGCGATCGTCAACGGGGGTCCAGTCGGTGAATGATCGGGGAGCTGATCAGCGATTGTCGATCGAGAGGGAACCAAAAAGAGATCGTCGACCGGTAAAGCCAATCAACGATCGTTGACCGAGTCAGTGCTGATCGTTGAGCGATTGAAATACAAAAATTTGGCGGTCCCCAAGTGATAAAATGAACTCGATCGAGACCGTAGATCAAAAGGGGAATTAATTTGATGACCGGGGACTTTGCCCAAGACTCACTTAGGTCGGATTGGGGAAAGACAAAAATACTCTTTTACCTATTTTTTGAAGACCGAGGTAGAAAACCTAGGTTGGGCAATCTTTGATATTGCAGTTGAGTGTTAGCGTCGAACGGAGGTTTCGTTCCAGATTTGTGGAGTACTCCGTGTGTTGATCACTCCTTACCTACTAATGACACCGAAGAGAGCTCCAAGGTGTAGAAACTCTTCTCTCCAGTATTAGGACCGATGAATGCTTATTTCTTTTTGATTTCTTGTATAGGAAGATCTCCCCTACTAATTAGTGAAGGGCATGACTACATTTGGTTTGTTAGAATCTCAGAGCATTGGATTGTGACTCAGCATGAATGCATTAGAAAATTCGATATGCGAGTTCGATTAGGCATGATATGTGAAGCCAACCCGTGCTTGTAGGCCGGGTTGGTGATGATGATGTGACGATGTATATAGGCATATATAAATTGCGGTGTGAGTAGAACATAATGTCGTTCGTTAACCATGAAGAGCCTAGTTAGGGCTAATGATGATTGTATTTGGTTGCATGACAAATGAGTACTTATATGTCATGATTGTGATGATGGAGATGATGATATATCCTTGCTCGACATTACGGTAAGGTGTGCCTACACTTCCTCTAAGAGGTGAGATGACGTGATTCATTCCAGTTGCTCCATATTTGGTGGCGAGGTGATACTCCTACTAAAAGGTGTGATGTTTTTTGCCCTCTTATCGTTCGGAATTCGTTGGTGAGATGATGCTCCTACCAAGAGGCTATGTTATCAGGCGCGCCTGAGGCGCTGGGTGCACCGGGCGCAGCCCGCCGCGCCTCAGCACGGCTGAGGCGGGCGATGTGCCCAGGTGCGCACCTTACAGGCTCCCAGGCGCACCAAAGGCGCGTCTGGGCCTTTCAAGGTGTTTTTTTCAGATTGTTTTTTAACATGGAAAAAAACATGATCTCAGACGCACCCGAGGCACCCCTAGGCGCACTTGCGCGCCCAATTCGCTCAATTTCCTTTTCCCCCATTTTTGCCCCTCACGTGCTTCAGGCGGTGTCTGCGCCTTGCGCCTAGGCTCCAGGGGCCCTTTGCACCTCGGTGCGTCTTGCGTCTTTGACAACATAGCCAAGAGGTGTGATGGTTTTATGCCCACCTATCGTTATTATTCGGTGGTGGGATGATACTCCCACCAAGAGGTGTTGGCTTTATGCGCACCTATCGATCAATATCCGGTGGCGATGTGACACTCTCACCAAGAGGATTTGGTTTTATACTACCTATTGTGATGAAACAAGGTTGAAATTAGTATAACCTCCCTTGATGTGTTGATGCATTAATGTATAAATGGAGGCCGTGAGTGCCCTAATTTGGTATATGATTGTTATGTTTAGTAGTAGAATATACGGTGAAGTGATAGGAGGTTAAGGTGATCCTTTGGGTGAACACAACCACCATGCATTATTAGGTACACTCATTTTACTTTTGCACACCTAGAAGATTGATTGTGAATAAGGTGGCGTTTGGTTAAGCTTATCAGCTGCTGTGCGGTTGGAACGCACCGCCATTTTGATAATAAGCAGCGTTTGGTTCAAATTTTCTCCAAAACTCCGTTTCATCAGCTCTTTTGTTCATGTTCCACGCCGCAACTTTTTTCTGCGATCAACCGCAAAAGCCGCGCTCCTCTTCTTCCCGATAACCTACCCGCGACATCACAGCGAAAAAACGAGTCACTACCGAAAGCTTTTCTGTTTCGAAAACCCTATCTTCCGTTCTTCCCTGCTGCCGTTCGCCCAGAAGTAGTCGACAAAGCATCTCGCCAGCCAACCCTGATCGCCGCTCGCCGCCGATCGTTCAGTTGTCGTCAAGCATCCCGTGATCTACTGCCCGGAAGCTCGTGGCCTTCCCTCGTCTTCCCGATCTAGGTATTCCTCCCATTTTCTGCATGATTACTGAAGCTTTTACACGCAAATCTGATACTAAGCAGTTGATACTCTTGCCACTGATATGTACATACACTGTAATCCTTGATAACTGGATTATCCCTTGTTCCATCATTTTAGAAGAATATATGAATCTGTACTATCTTTTAAGTCTTAGGTGGCGTTTGGTTAAGCTTATCAGGTGCGGTGCGGTTGAAACGCACCGTCATTTTGATGAAAAGCAGCGTTTGGTTCGGATTTTCTCCAAAACCCCGTTTATTTACATCAGCTCTTTTGTTCATCTTCCACACATCAGCTTTTTTCTGCGGTCAACCGCAAAAGCGATCTCCCGTCCGCTGCTGCTCCCCCGGCCCGATCCCGTCCGCTGCTGCTCCCCCGCCCCGCCTCCCGATCCCGTCCGCTGCTGCTCCGCCTCCCGATCTCCCGTCCTCCCCAATCTCCATTTCTTCCAAGCTCCCGTCCTCCGGAGCTCCCGCCTCCCGATTCCCCGTCTTCTTCTTCTTCTTCTATTTTTGGAAATTTCCTTCTCATCTACTTATTCTTCTTCTTCACCAAATTTCATAATTTTTTTTGGAAATTTCTTCTTCTTCTTCCTCCTCTTCTTCTTCTTCACCAAATTTCAGAAATTTTTTGTGAACTTTCTGATTTCTCCTCCTCCTCCTCTTCTTCTTCTTCACCAAATTTCAGAATTTTTTTTGGAAATTTCTTCTTCTTCCTCCTGCTCCTCCTCTTCTTCTTCTTTACCAAATTTCAGAAATTAACTAATGTTTGACATGCAAAATTTCTGAAATTCTTTTGGGCTGTAATGATTTCTGTGATCCATATTCATAAAAAGTTTTTTTGTATTGGGTGTTATGTGGTCAAAAGAAATGTTTTTTTTCATAAATTTATTAATGTTTGGTAATTAAGTTATGGTAAAAATTTGTACTCAAAATTCCGTTCGGCGTTTGGAAGAAGAAATGGGTCAAGCTGATAGGGTGGGCTCACAAGAAAGACAGGAAACCTGCTCTGACACTGCAGGTGGAGTAGAGGAGATGATCGCGCTACGTGATAGTATAGCGGATCAGTTGTATGAATCGAGGGCATGGCTCGAGATTGCGGGTGTACCTGGATTTCTTGTGTTATGGTTTATTTAGCCTGGTGATTTTTTTTTTGGAAAAAAAAAATTAATTCAAAACTCCATTTTGAATCCAAACAACTTATTCAAAACTCTGTTTTCAAAACTCCATTTCATCCAAATAGTTTTTTAATAAAACTCCGTTTTCCAGAATCAGCACTTTTTCCATCAGCAGCTTCTCATCAGCAGCTTTCCATCAGCAACAGCCCAACCAAACAGAGCCTTAATAAAAAAAATTTCTAATTAGTTCATCCCCATCAACTAGTGCAGTGAGCCACTGAGGAAATTCTACTTGTGATTTTTGTTTCTAGTCACCAATCTTTTCCCAGAAGAGGGAGGATCAGAGAATTGGCATGTAACTCCTAGTATACCAACGCTACAAGCACTAAAAACTCTGTTTTGTATCCAAACAACTTTTCGAAAACTCCGTTTTGTAAACTCTATTTCACCCAAACAGTTTTTTAACAAAACTGTGTTTTCCAGAATCAGCACTTTTTTAATCAGCAACAGTTCATCAGCAGCTTTCCATCAGCAACAGCCCAACCAAACAGAGCCTAAGTCTTCACTATGTTTAGTATAGAATAGCTATTTTTCTTCTTTGGATATATATATATACATTGCATGCTGCTCGTGTGTACTTACAGGAGTACGGTGATCCACCTCAGAGTCTGCTAGAACGGCCAGGGGTGGTTTTGTTATGCGGTTTGTGGTCAACTCATAGTTGACCTTCATTTTCCTCTAACTTGTGTTCAGTGCAGGTGCCTCAGCACGCAATGGAGTGTAGTGTGCCTAAATCCCTAAGCAGCTTATAGGGAGGATGGATGTTTTTGTGCTTGTCATTCCGGTCTGCGGGTCGATGAATAAATTGTATACTTTCACCTTTGTGCTTGTTGTCTTTTGATGTTTAGTCATGATATGATGTAAGGCTATAAGGCCAAACATATTGTACTCCTAAATGTAATATATGGAAATTCATAGTTTAATATATATATATGAAATGCTCCCACTATTACTGCTTTATCAGATATTGTTATTTTATCCATTTATAACATTTACTTGTGTATTTGATATGTTGTGGGACCCGACCGGACCCATATTATATTACGTGGATGGGTATAGTGTTACAATTTTGTATTAGAGTGTTAGGGAGACAATCTTTAGTCATAAGTTCGAGTACGAACCTTTTTAAGGGGTGGTGTTATGCACATGTAGTCCGTAAGCCTAAAAACAACTAACATTAAGATGAATATCCATTTAGGAATAAAATATGCATGCTTGTTTTCGGAACCTGAGTGTTCCATGATTGCTTGTTTTTTGTACCTGAGCGTTTCATGATTGTTGTTATGATGTGGTTTCAAGTACTAAATCGCGTGTTTCAATTACTAAGTTCAAGGACGAACACTTTTAAGGGATGGTGTTGTGCACATGTAGTGCGTAAATCTAAAAACGACTAACATTAAGATTAATGTCCATTTAAGAATAAAACATGTATGCATATTTTCAGAACCTGAGTGTTCCATGATTGGTTGTTTCTGGTACCTGAGCGTTCCATGATTGTTACTATGATGCGATTTAAATTACTAAATCGTGCATTTCGCATGAATACCTACCAGGAGCGTTGCGGGTTGATCCCAACCACGTGAGCTGATGAGAGCACTATGTCTGCTTCTACAATAGTGAGTGCTCCTTCTGCGGAGATGTGTAGAATGATAGATGAGGCAGCGAGAGCCGCATTAGATGCCCGACCAGAAAGGCTTGCACCCAATGATGCACCTCCTACTCCTGAGGTGGTATCGACACAAGTTGTTGTGTCATTAGTTGATCCACGAGTCTGAAGCCAACAATTAAAAATATTTCCTAAGCTTTAACCCTCCGTCATTTACTGGAGTTGAAACTCCAACCGAGGTTGAGGAGTGGTTGGGGAGTGAAAAGAATCCTCAAGGTTATATAGACTAAGGATGGGAAGAGGGTTACCTTAGCCACCTTTTGGGGAGGTAGGGATCTGGTGGAATGAAGAAGTGGGGCGTGGTTTTAGCGGGCGACAACTTGCTCAGATCTCCATAGAGGACTTCTTTGAGTCTTTCCCTAGGAGATACATCCCCGCCGCGACACGCTTAGGACTACAAGGATAGTTTCTGAGACTGATCAAGAGAGATCTAAAGGTCGACAAGTACTTGCATGAGTTCACCAGACTGAGCCACCATACAAAGAGGCTTGTTGAAGATGATGAGACAAAGATCCATAGATTTCATAAAGGCCACCATGATGACCTAAGGCTGAGACTAGTGATATCTAGATCCCTCGGGTTTCGCACTCTTGCGGAGACCGCGAGGTCATTGTAATGGATTTGGAAAATATACAACGGAGGAAATACTACAATGTGAAGGCATCAGAGTCGAAGATGCCTCATCCTCAAGGGAAATTAGAGGGTAATAGGCAGAAGAGGAAGCTACGATAGGCAGAGGAAGCTACGATAGGAAGAGGCAACTCCAACTGCTATGTCCACAGCCACTACTGGATGAGATCCCTTGATCTGCTATACTTGCGGGAAGGTGAGACACATGGCACGGGAATGTCGAAGCAGGCCTCCAAGAATAGAGAGACGAGTTGTGGATGATGCCACTCAGGTGGCGGTTCCAAACCATACAGAGACAGGGAAAGTAGTGGAATCTTTTGCTTCCAAATATTCCTCTACCTAGCTGAGAGTATACTCCTTAGGCCAATAGGAAGCTATTTGACAAAATGATGTCGTGACACTGACGGGTATGAAATTGAATTAGCTTGTATAGATTTAATTAATTTATATTTCATACATGTTTGTGCGCCTTGATTGTGTTGATTGAGAATTGTATTGATTTTCAACTATCCGATGAGAGCACTTTTCAATATGGGCGCTTTGCACTCCTTTCTGTCGGAGGAATTCACATGTCGGGTCAGTGTCATATTTGTAAACAAAGAGCGGATTGGATGTGATGCTGCCTGGTTACACGATGAGCATGGATAGGAGAATTTGTTTGAAAGTTTGGATTAGAGGTCGAGACTTTGACTTGAAAGCATCCCTACTACCACTAATGGAATTGGATGTGATCTTTAGCATGGACTGACTTGCAAAGCAGGATCCATGTAGATATTGTAAGTTAAAGAAAGCCACACTAGGAAGAGGAACCGAAGAAGAGACCACATTTGCTGATTTGAGAGGGGTGAGCAAGACACCGATTTGAGAGGGGTGAGCAAGAGATTTTGAGGAATTGAATAACTGACTACTCTCGGAACAAATTTTATGTTCATCGTGCGGGACAGAAGGTTATCAAGTTTATAGAGACGCGTCTGGGAATGGCTTGGGTTCTGTCTTATGCCAATTTGGTAAGGTAATAGCTTATGGTCCGCGTCAGTTGAAGGCGTATGAGAGAAACTACCCGGTCCATGATCTAGATTTGGTGTTCGTGGTATTTGCCTTGAAGTTATGGAGACACTATTTATATGGCATGAACTTAAGAGCTTGAAATACGTGTTAAGCCAAAGAGAGCTGAATATGCGACAAAGAAAAAGGATGGAGTTCTCCGGAAAGGGAAATATGGTTGTTGAAGCGTTAGGCCGAAGGGTGCCAGCATAAGCGAGTCGGATTTTGGTTCATGATGATCGTTCGCTAGTCTCGCGTGATCCCTACGACCCGGTGAACCCGCGGTAGAACTTGTTGATCTTTTCATTCGTCGCTCCAGCAGGCACATGAGAACCCTTGGCAAGCACAAAGCGCGAGTGTCCCGTCAGTCGATCGGCTCTGACAGACGAGATGGGAGTTTCGGTGTCCTTCCGACGCCCTGATTGACTCAAAATCTTGGGAAAGTTTTGTTTTGGTCATCTTATCAACATACAAGATTTCTAAAAGATTCCAACGGTTGGATGCTCTCCAAAATCAGATCTAGGGATTTGCCCTTCAAGCAAAAGATGGATCCTAACTCTGCAGTGATGGCATCTCTGTCCCCAGGTCCTTGAAGACTTGTTATACCCTGCATTGTTCTCATGGAGAAGTTAGTTGTCAAGATGGAGGAGGATCTGAAAGTATTCATTGTGTTCTTGAGGATGTCCAAAGGCAAGGGATCGGCTCAGTCACATCCGCCTCCGATGAAGTTGGACCTCCCTCCTATGAAGCTGAAACTTGTCAGATCAGCTAAGTAATTGAGATGGTCGCGTCTGGTGAAGTGGGCACTCTCCGGGAGGAACCTAGAGGGCTACCTGACTGGTGAGAAGGGGGAGCCAGAGGACTCGGTTGGGTACAACAACTGGAAGATTACGCATAGCCTATTACACACTTGGCTTTTCATCTTGATGGATGCATATATTGTTATCAAAGTGGATGGCATAGATATCGTGAGTGATGTTTGGGAAAAGTTGCAGAGGATCTATGCAGTAGTCGACAACAACACGAGGGTGTTTCTGATCAAGAGGGAGATCGAGACAGTAAAACGGGGATATATATTGATCCAAGAAGTATGCAGCAGATCTGGAGCAACTGTGGGCAGATTATGATCATTTCTCACCAGCTGCATATTGCAAGGATCCCGAGTGCACGAATGGGGAGCAAGATTTACAAAGGACTATGCACTTTATGAGGAGGTTGAACCCGGAGTTTGAGCCAAGGTGTGCAATGTTGCTCCCTCAGGCAAAGATTCCATCTTGGAAGAGCAAGAAGCAGGTTGTTGTTGCGAGATCTACAACTGAGGCAAAGTATAGAGTCATGGCCTTAGGTGTAGGAAAGATGGTATGGTTGAAAGTCCTGTTGGTAGAGCTTAGGATAGAACAAGGGGAGCAAATGACACTGTGGTGTGACAGCAAGTCAGCTATTAGTATTGCAAATAACCTCGTTCAACATAACAGAACCAAGCATTTGGAGATCGACAGATTTTTCATCAAGAAAATGTTGGATATTGATGTACGGAAGTTGAGACATGTTAGTAAAGAGCAAGTGTCTTATTGTTTCACTAAGTGACTTAACTCACATGATTTATCAAGATTGTGTGATAAGATGGGGTTAATAGATATCTTTCGCCAATATTGAGAGGAAGTGTTGGTATGTATATAGTGTATTTGTATGCATATATGTTAGATTGGGATGAAATAAAACAAAATGAAGTTTTATTTCCACTAAAACAATAGTGGTGATGATAACTGTTAGAGAATATTAGGAAAAGTTGATGTAAAAGCCGATTAATATGGCTCATTTAGGATTCTAGTTTAGTCCCACATCTTTTGTATAGTTGTCTTTCTCTCTTCTCTCCTATATATTTGTACTCATACTTGTATTTTATAATTTAAGAAGGATATACAAGGTTTAACTCTCACTTCTACATGATATCAGAAGCAAAGATCTGGCCTGCGTTTTTCTAACCGCCCACTACCTTCCGGTCTGCCAGGTGGTCTCTACTTTCCTTAACCGCACCTTGTCTGCGGTCTCTTCTTTTCTTAACTGCAGTCTCTTCATTTCTACCCGCTTCTTTCCTTCTCTCCCATGGATCCACCTTCCCCACCCCCTTTTTTATAACCTGTCAAGTCTGCTCTGTGCCCCCCTTTCTCTTTCTCCCCCTTACCGCGCGGTCATCTCCTCTTGTCGGCTTAATCTTGTCGTGCGATCTGACCGCGGGTTGCTTTTCCTTGCCGCTACGGATTGCTCTCTTTCCGCTGGGGTTTGCCTTTCTTATTGACGTCTTACCCCGGTCTCTCCCTTGTCGTTGTGGTCTTCTCTCCTTAACCGCGTGATCTCCTTATTACTTCGGTCTTCTCCCTTGATAGCCCGGTCTAGTCTTAGATCGTTGCGGTCTGTTCTTTGGCCTCTCTTGTACCGGGTAATGCTCTTGTCTATCTACTGCTTCTGACCGTGGGTTCTAACCGTTGCACCTGTCCATTGTTTCTAGTCGCTGCTCCTGTCCGCTGCTTCTGTCCGCTGCTTCTAGTCACTGCGTCTGTCCGCTGCTTCTCATCGCCGCGTCTGTCCGCTGCTTCTCGTCGCCGCGTCTGTCCGCTGCTTCTGGCCGCTACGTCTATTCGTCTGGCTTCTGCTTGCCGCTGCGGGTTCTCTACTCACGGTCTGGGGTATTCCTACCTAGTCGCCGAGTATCTGTCTGTGCTGCCTCTTTGCGACTTGTATGCTAACGCGTGTGTGCTCCTAACCGCTGCGGCCCACTCTAACCGTTGTGGGCTCTGTTTCTTAGTCGTGGCCTCTCTTGCCGCTGGTGTGTTGTCATCGTGACCGTTGCGGGTTCTTTTCTACTAGCTCGTGTGCTAAGTCACCATGACCACTGTGGGTTGTCTCTTAGTCGCGGCAGCCCACTCTAACTGTTGCGGGCTCATGGCTTCAGAGGATTCTAATGCCACCTCTGCTCTGCCTTCTCGTGTTGCGGCTCCGGTTCCTAAGGTTCGCGATAAACTCCGGATTACTATTATCTCCCTCAGTGGGAAGCGGAATTTCATGGAATCGGTGTACTCAGTTCGTCGAGTATTGCAGACGAAAGGACTTCTTCATCACTTGACTCGAGTCACTCCTACCGCCCCCACAGATGAGTGGCTTCGAGATGATGGTCGGGTCCAGTCATGGCTGCTCAACTCCATGGACACCGAGCCCTATAGGATGGTTATGTATCATGACACGGCGAAGTCCATGTGGGAGGAGCTCCATTCTTTTTACTCTGGGCAGAATAGTCTTCAACACTTGTTCGACATCATCTCGGATCTTCAAAACCTTGATCTCGGGGCTCCTGGTGATATGATCTCCTTTGTTGCTAAAGCCAAGACCCTGGTTGAGGCCTGGATCCAGCATCAGCCTCCTACTACAGATCTGACTACTCAACGAGCCTAAAAAGAAGCGGTCGGGATTGCGATGATGATGTCCCGAGCTCCTTCTCACCTGCAGTGTTCGGGCCCAGATTCTCTCTTCTACTACCACTCAATCTCTATCAGATGTGTGCTCTATGCTTCTGAAGGTTACACCGCCCCAGGATGCTCTTGTGACTCTCTATCCAGCTCTTCTACAACAACCTATACCTGCTCCGCCAGCTCGAGGTTCCTCGGTCCGTGGGGGACGCAACACGTCTCGGGGATGTAGCCGGTCTGGCAGATCTCCGTTTAAGTGCACGTATTGCGGTCGGGATGGTCATCTTGAGGCCACATGCTATCGCAAACATGGTCTGCCCCAACATCTTGCTGCTCCTGTTATGGCTGATCCTCCCACTTCTCCTGCCACGGATTCTGCAGCCTTTGCTCGGGAAGACATTAATGCTTTACGCACTCAGCTCCAACAACTACAAGAGGTGATTTATCGCTCCTCTGGATCCGTTGCGTCTATTTCAAATGAATGTATATCTTGTCTCTCACAGGGCTCCCACTGGATTGTGGATTCGGGAGCCACCCACCATATTACTTCGCAGCGCCCTCCGCAATATTCGATGGCTTCCCACCCCAAGTTGATTACTGTGGCTAATGGTGATACCACCCCCGTATCCGGCATTGCTGATATGCCCCTCACACCCACTCTCTCTCTGTCTTCTGCTCTTCATTTTTCAGGCTCACCATTTAACTTGCTTTTTATTAGCCACCATACTCAAGATCTTAATTGTTGTGTTACCTTCTCACCTTCTACCTTTGTTATGCGGGATCGGCAAACGCATAATATCATTGGTAAGGGTCGGCTGTCGAATGGGCTCTACCTCCTCGATGTTCCTCCTTCTGCTCTCTGCGTCATCTCCACTACTAATTGGCATCGTCGTCTTGGGCATGCACCCCTAAGGATTCTCAAGAAAGCACTTTCGGATGTCTTCCAGCATGAGTTTTCTTATGAATCTTGTATCTTTGGCAAACAACATCGTATTTCCTTTCATCCTACTTGTACTGTGAGTGATACTCCTCTATCATTAGTGCACTCTGATATTTGGAGACCTTATAAAACCCCTAGTATGTTTGGCTATCGTTATTTTGTCACTTGTATTGATGATTACTCTCGCTTAACCTGGTTATACTTACTCTGAGATCGTGCTGAACTGACCTTTACATTTCGTGCATTTCTTACGGAAACTCGTACTCAGTTCAGCTCTCCTTTAAAAATCATTCGCACTGATAATGCTCGGGATTACATTAGCAGGACATTCTCGAACTTATGCACAGAGTTCGGCATTATACATCAAATCTCGTGTGCGTATACGCCTCAACAGAATGGTGTGGCAGAGCGAAAGAATCGTCATCTTCTTGATGTTGCTCGGTCACTCATGATTCAAATGCAGGTTCCCACTCTGTTTTTGAACTTTGTTGTATCTGCAGCATGTCACATCATCAATCGCATGTCATCCTCTGTGATTCACTTTGCCACTCTGTTTAGTCTCCTATTTCCGTCGCAATCCCCGTTTACTCTCACACCTCGCGTGTTTGGCTGTACTTGATATGTTCGCAATCTTGGTCCGCCCACAGATAAGTTTTCCCCCCGTGCCAGCAAATGTATGTTTCTCGGGTACTCTCGAACTCAAGAAGGCTATATGTGTTATTCTCCAACTACTAACAAAGTGATTGTCTCTGTCGATGTCACCTTTCGTGAGGATCAACCATTCCATGACTCACCTTCTGCTTCTGCTCCTCTTTCCCCTTCCATACCTCGTCCAACCGTTCATGTCAACTGTACAACCTCGTATCCGGCGAGTGGGTTGACGGGAGCCCCGACCAACCGGTTTAGACCACCCAAGTCCCAAGCGAGCTCGGTAGGGAAATATGAAGGCCGAGCTCAGCTTCCGCCAGGCCAAGTTCAGCATTCGTCGGGCCGAGCTCGGAGTTCGTCGAGCCGAGCACGGTGAATGGGGGTTGGACGAGCTCGGAGTTCGTCGAGCCGAGCACGGCGAGTGGGGGTCGGACGTCAGGCGAGCAGAGCCGGCCGAGCCCATACTCGCCCGAGCCCAAGGAGGGGAGGCGAGCGCGAGCTCCACCGGGCACTCCCCCCTCCAGGGAGAGCAGAGGCTTCAGAGGGATGTTCGCCCAAGTCCCTACTGTGTTTTTACTACGTTGCCCCATTGGTCTGCCCCTAGCCCCCCAGAACAGCGGAGTTACGTTGTTGGCAGACCAACCTGGGCTGCACATAGCTACTCAGGACAACGAAATTTGGCTATTTTCAGGCCGTTTGCAGAATTCTATAAATAGGACCCAAGGGGTATCTCAGAAAGGCATGCTCACTGGTGCCCGGTCTCCTAGCGCTTTCTGAGATACCTTAGCTTCAGCACTTGGCTAAGGAGGGGAAGCGCTCTAAGATCTTCCGGGTGTGTGGAGGGACCTCCGTGCTGGAGCCTTGGGTCTGTCCCTAGTTCTTTTTCCTTAGTTCTTTGGGCTCGCAGGAGAGAAGTGTGCGATAACCCCTTCCCCGAGGGTGAACTCCTCGAGACCGACTTTTCGGTTTCAACATTTTGGGGCGGTGAGCATGGAGCGTGATCAACAAAGAAAATCTTCTGCAAGTTCGATGGCTGGAGATGAAGGACGAGGTTGAGGCGGGGCCAACTCGCCACCCCCTCCCCATCCCGCAGCGGCGGGGATGTCCGCGGAGCTCAGAGAGGAAGTTCTTGGGCTCGTCAGGGTCGCACTCGGCATGCGGGCCGAGATCACGACACCGGCAGTTCCTGTGGTCACCGCCCCAGCCTTGGGCGACGACGCACCCATTCGGCGGGCCGGGAAGGAGGTCGCGGGCGGAGGCGAGCGCGAGCTGCGGGGGCGAGTCCTATTCCCGGGCTCGGCAGGCGAGTACCACTTCGGCGAGACGGCAGGAGGGGAGTTCCCAGCTCGTCCGGCTGAGGGGGGAAGCCCTTTCAGCGAGTTCGTTTCTTCTGCCCCAGTTCCAGAGGGGTTCCGGAAGCCGGAGATGTCCTACTACACCGGGAAGAGAGATCCGGTCCAGCATATCCAATGGTTCGAGGGCGTGGTTTCGATCCGACAAGTGTCGGATGGGTTCAAGTGCAGGCTCTTCGCCATCACCCTCAGGGAGAAGGCGAGAGACTGGTTCCACCAGCTCCCAGCCGGCTCCATTTACTGTTTTGAGGACCTGCGTTGTGGGTTCATGTTGAGGTTCACCACGTCCAGAAAGAGGAAGGAGGTCGAGTCCTTGTTCCGTGTCAAGCAGGGAGCAAGCGAGGCCCTGGGGAGCTACCTGGACAGGTTCCAGGAGGAACTGTCCCAAGTACAGGAGATGTCGGGGCACACCATGATGGTGGCCTTCACCCTGGGCCTCCAACCGGGGTTTTTCGCCATGGAACTGAAGAGGACGCCTCCAGTATCTTTTGAGGCACTCATGGAGAGGGCGGCAAGGGAGGCCGATATGGAGGCGGCGCACCCGGAGTTTGCCCGGAGGTTGTCCAGGAGGGAAACAGAGGAGGAGAGGCCAAGGGGTGGCCGAGCTCAGGAGGAAAGGAGGGTTGAGCCCCGACAGAGGGAACAGCCGCAGCAGCAGCAGCCCAGGTGGGGGCGTCAGGAGCCGACCAATCGGCTGGGGTGGAGGCCGGAGTGGCAGGACCAAAGGCCACGAAGAGGTTATCATGGAGGGGATAATCTCCAGGGTGGCCACGATCAGTTTCGCCCCCAGGGCGGGAGGCAGGGTCAGAGACCCCCTCTCCCTGATCAGGAGGAGGCTATGGCAATTGCCCTGGGGGGAAGGAGGAGAGGACAGCCAAGAAGGAGGGAGGTTAGGGTGGACCTACCCTATTGCGACTTCCATCAGGAGGAGGGGCACACCACAGCCACGTGCCCGGAGTTCCTCGAGATGAAGGGAAACAGGGAGCAGGAGCAGCAGCAGGACCTGCAGGGTGGGCGGATTGAAGAGGTTCGGCCTCAGGCAGAGGAGGATAGATGCGAAGAACGGGCCGATGTCGGAACCCGGGGAGGGATCGGAGTGATCCACGGGGGGTAGGGGTCGAGGCTTCCCGCAAGGCAAGCCTCCACGCCATGTATCGAAGAAGCATCGGCTCAACATCCCAGACCCCGCCCCCGAATGAGAGGATCGCCTTTTCAAGGGAGGAAATGTCGGGCCATGAGGACCCTTTCTGCGATGCGTTGGTCATTCAGACAGTTATCGAAAATTTCACCGTCTCCCGGATTCTCGTTGACAACGGGAGCTCGGTCAACGTCATCTTCAAGAAGGCGTTTGACACGATGAAGGTGGAGGCCAAGAGGGTGCTGGCCTCGGATGGACCCTTGTTTGGGTTCTCGGGGGAGAGGAAGGAGGTAGAAGGAGGAGTGGGGCTCCATGTCAGCCTGAGGAGGCAGTCCAAGAACTGCAGGTTCGTCATCGTGGACGCCCCCAGCAGCTACGACGTTGGACGACCCCTCATCAGGGCTTTCCGATGCGTCCCCTCGTCCTTCCACCAATGCCTCAAGTTCAATGCAGAGGGGATCCAGGTCCGAGTCCGTGGCGACCCCAAGGCAGCGAGAGAATGTTATGTGACGGCGGTAAACTCCATCTCTTGGCAGGAGGGGGCCGAGGAGATGGAGCGGAAGATGGAGGAGGCGGAGCGGGAAACAGAGGAGATGGAGGAAGAGGAGAACCGCGCTCGGGAGGAGGCGGAGGAAGTCTGGGAGTCGGCCAGAGCGATGGTCATGGAGGAGGCTGAGGAAGAAGTCCTTGCCCCAGGAGGGGAGGATGTTGAAGAATGGGGGGAGCAGTCCCGTCTGGAGACAACAGAGGAGGTGGTGGAGATGGAGGTTTTCACCCTCAGAGGTAGGGTGGAGAAGGTTCACGTCAATGGGGGGCTGACCCCGGAGGCCCAGGGCAGGATGCTGGAGTGCATCCAAAAGAACGTGAACATCTTCGTCTGGAGCGCCGCGGAGATGTCGGGGATCGATGCTGACGTGGTCTGCCATCGCCTCAACCTGGACCCGGGAGCTCGCCCCATCCAGCAAAAGAAGAGGTCAACCACGGACAAGCTGGCCGAGCCGATCAGGGAGGAGGTAGCCAAGCTTCTCAAGGCTGGCTTTGTATCCGAGATACAATACCCCGGTTGGGTCTCCAATGTAGTAATGGTTAAAAAAGGAGACGGTCGGTGGCGTATGTATGTTGATTTTTCTTTGCTTAATAAATCATGTCTCAAGGATTGTTACCCCTTGCCTCGGATCGACGCGTTGGTTGACTCAGTCGTCGGTTTTCCTATAATGAGTTTTCTACATGCATTTTCAGGTTACCACCAGATCAGGATGCACCCTCCCGACATCAAAGATGTCTCCTTCATCACCGGGGACGGGTGCTACTGCTACAAAATGATGCCCTTTAGGCTAAAGAATGCAGGGGCAACCCATCAGAAGATGATGGACAGGGTCTTTCAAGAGCAAAGTGGGAGGAACCTGGAGGTATATGTGGATGACCTCATGATCAAGAGTCGAGATGTTGACTCTCACCTCCGGGACTTGAGGAAACCTTCGCCACCCTACGCAAGTATAAGATGCGGTTGAACCCCCTGAAGTGTGTCTTCGGGGCAAGCAGGGGCAAGTTCCTAGGTCATCTCCTTACCCCCGCAGGTGTGGAGCCCAACCCTGACAAGGTGAGGGCAATCATGGAGTTAGGATCACCTCGAAACGCTAAGGAGGTGCAACGGTTGACAGGGAAGCTGGCAGGATTGAGCAGGTTCCTCTCCCGGGCCGGAGAGAAGTGCTCCCCCATCTTTAAAACTTTGAGGGGGAGTCAGAAGTTCGAATGGACTAGGGAGTGTGAGGAGGCATTCCAGGCCTTAAAGGGGCAGTTGACTCAAGCCCCCCTGCTCCAAGGGCCAAAGGAGGGGGAGGACCTATTTTTGTATCTAGGTGTTGGGGCAGAGTCCTTTAGCTCCGTCCTGGTTCGGGAAGAGGGGAAGAAGCAACTCCCCGTATATTATGTAAGTTGGGTCCTGAGAAAGGCAGAACTCCGTTATCTCATCTTGGAGAAGCTGGTCTTCGCTCTAGTCATCTCAGCCCGGAGACTCGGGTCCTACTTTCAGGCACACTCGATCCGAGTGGTTACTGACCATCCCCTTCGCAACATCTTTGAGGGGGTGGAGCATTCGGGCAGGTTGGCTAAATGGTCGGTGGAGTTGAGCGAGTTCAATATCTCCTTCATTCCCCGCCTCTCAATCAAGGCCCAAGCAATGGTCGATTTCCCGGCAGACTATGTGGTTGAAGTGGCAGAGGTAAAACTCACTCACCCTGCCCCTGGAAGGTAATGGTAGATGGCGCTTCGGGAAGGCATTCCCTGGGGGTGGGGGTGATCTTGGAGAGCCCTCGGGGAACAAGGATCGAGCAAACGGTGGTGGTGCACTTTCCCATCACCAACAATCAGGCCGAGTACGAGGCGGTGATCGCAGGGCTACGCCTAGCCAGGGAACTTGGGGTACTTGATGTGGAGGTCCTCACTGACTCCATGGTGGTGGCTTCCCAGATCAACGGGGAGTTTGAGGCAAGAGAGTCTACCCTTCAGCTATATTTGGCAAAGGTGAAGGGGGCCATCGGTGCGTTCCAGACCTTCTCCATCCGACATGTCCCGCGGGAGGAAAATGAGCAGGTGGATCAGTTAGCCAAGCACGGCCCCCGGGTGGGGGGTACCATCACCGACCTGTTCCGCCCATCCATCGAAGAAGGGGAGCTGATGGAGGTGGATCAACACCCCACGTGAATGGATCCCTTCATCACTTTTTTGTCCACGGGAAGGTACCCGGAGGGGATAGACAGGAAGAAACTCAAACACAAGTCAGCATACTACCTCATGCGTGATGGGCAGTTATATCGAAAGACTCTTGGGGTTGTTGGCTCGTTGTGTGGCCGAGAGGGAGGTACCGAGGATTTTGGAGGAGGTCCACTCCGGGGAGTGCGGTAGTCACTCAGGAGGTCGAACCCTGGAAGGAAGGATTATCAGGCAGGGATACTTTTGGCCTGCCCTGGGTCATGATGCTGCCGAGTTCGCAAAGAAGTGTCACAAATGTTAGTTGTTCGCCCCCCTCCAACTACAACCAGCTCAGCGGCTCAAGAGCATCACGGCTCCCTGGCCCTTCGCAATATGGGGAATGGATCTGGTATTTTCCTCAGGCCAGCGGGCAGAAAAGGTTCTTGTTGGTAATGATCGATTACTTTTCTAAGTGGTTGGAGGTGAAGGCGCTGGCCAAAGTGACCTCCCAGGTGATCAGGAATTTTGTTTGGGGAGAGATCATTTGTAGGCACGGGCTGCCTCAGGCCATAGTCACGGACAACGGGCCTCAGTTCGCTAGTACCGAGTTCATCAGTTTCTGCGGGCAGCTCGGGATTGACCTCAGGTTTGCTTCAGTTCACCACCCCAGGAGCAACGGGCAGGTGGAGGCGACGAACAAGATCATCGTCAACTTACTGAAAAAGAAGGTGGAAAACTTGAAGGGGAGCTGGGTCGAGCAACTCCCTTCAGACCTCTGGGTCTTGCGAACTACCCCAAACACGACCACGGGTGAGACTCCCTTCAAACTTTCTCATGGTTGTGAGGTCGTGCTTCCGGTAGAGTTTGAGGTCCGAACACCTTGAGTGGCGGAGGCCCGGGAAGGCCGGGAAGAGTGGAGAGTCGAGAATGAGGAGGAGCTGCGACTCTCCCTAGACATGGTGGAGTTGCGCGACCTATCCGTCATCCGACAGGAGGAGGTAAAGCGAAGAATGGCTAAGTACTTTGACAAGCACGTCAGGATCAAATAGTTCGCGGAAGGGGACCTGGTCTTGAAAAAAGTAGATGCGGCAGGAAGGTCAACCGCTGTCGGAAAACTTAACCCCAACTGGGAAGGGCCCTATATTGTACAGGAACTCAGGAAGCACTAAGGTCGGGAGGATACCGCCTCCAGAATGTGGGGGGCGAGACTCTGAGCCATACTTGGAGTGGCGACGACCTGAAACGCTTTAATCCATAAACCTTGTATGCGCTTTCTCTATGAATATAAATTGTCCAATTCTTTCAATCTTTTGCTTGGCAATTACCTTAATGGAAGGCGAGGTTCAGACGCTCACCGTCACTGAAGTGTTCTAAGTATTCTCGCTCTGGGGTTAGGTCTCGATGCTCCCGCTGTCAGGCTTCTACTTAGCTGGCAGGGTTGGGGTCTCGATGGACGTCGTTATGACCCTGGGGCTGAGCCCGGAGAATGTTCAACACCCGTCGTCAGGCTTTCACCTAGCTGATTGGCCCGGTGGTAGCACCCGGGAGTGGAAAGTGTTCTAAGTATTCTCGCTCTGGGGTTAGGTCTCGATGCTCCCGCTGTCAGGCTTCTACCTAGCTGGCAGGGCTGGGGTCTCGATGGACGTCATTATGACCCTGGGGCTGAGCCCGGAGGATGTTCAACACCAGCCGTCAGGCTTTCACCTAGCTGATTGGCCCAGTGGTAGCACCCGGGAGTGGAAAGTGTTCTAAGTATTCTTGCTCTGCGGTTAGGTTTCGATGCTGCCGCTGCCAGGCTTCTACCTAGCTGGCAGGGTTAGGGTCTCGATGGACGTCGTTATGACCCTGGGGCTGAGCCCGTAGGATGTTCAACACCCGTCATCAGGCTCTCACCTAGCCGATGGGCCCGGTGGTAGAGCCCGAGGTTTTGGAGACAAAAGAAAGAGGGGTATAGCTCGTGGGCGAGCTGAGTACTCGCGGGCGAGCTGGGTGCTCGCGAGCGAGCTGAAAGCTCGCGGGCGAGCTCGAAGCTCCTGAACCTGACAAACGACCGGAGCTCAGGGTCTCATCGCGAGCACGCGTCCTAACTCAAGTGTATTCTAACGACGAGGTCGATCTTAGCGAGATCACCCAAGGTGGAAGGCTCACAGATAATTACATCACAGCAAGTAAGTTCAAAGGAAAAGAAGATGGAAAAAAAAATCATGCGAATTTCATTCAATAATATTGCTGACATAAAAGGGGAGCTCGACTCGGCGAGTTTACAAAAAAGGGGGGGAAGGAAATTACAAAGGTATACTTGGTCAACTCTTTCCTTCCTCCCCCGACGTGTGGCCCTCCTCACCTCCATGCCGCTGGTCCTTGTCCTTCATCTCCCCGAAAAGCGAGGCGAAGCTGTCTTCCTTCTCGCCGAGCGGGCTCGGCGGAAACAGACTTGGCAGGAGGTCCCGAACTGCGACCTTCTCGCAGCCTTCCGCCAGTACCCTCGTACCCCTCATGACGTCCAGAAGACACTCGGCAGACTCGATTGAGTTAACTCGCAGCCGCTTCATGGCCTCCTTTTCGCCGAAGAGCCGCAGCCTCTGATAGGGGTATGGGGGCCCGCCGCCACCCTTGGGGAGGAAAATCTTCGCCTGCCGAAGGAGCTCGCTATGGAGCCCCCGGTTCTGCTCCTTTAACTGCCCCACCTCGGCCTCCAGCTTGGTAGCACGAGCTTCTTGCTCGGCAGCACGAGTCTCCTGCTCGCTGGAGCGAGCACTTTGCTCGGCAAGGCGAGCTCGCAGCTGGGCGACCTCTTCCTCCAACCCGGTGGCGTGAATCTGTAGTTTGCTCGCGGCCTCGGCATCCTGTGAATCGAAAACTGAGAATATTGTTGCAAAAAGTACAAGTGAAAACAGGAAGAGGCGGCTGATACTTACCAGCCCGCCTACAGCTCTTGCGAGCAGACCCTCGGCGATGCCGCACCGTCTCTCCGCGTCGGCGGCTTTTTCCTTCGCCACGTCGCGCTCCTGCTCGGTTTTTAGCAGGAGCTGGCTAAGGTTGAAGTCGCGGCGCGCCATCATGTGGTGCAGTTCCAAGGACCGCATATGGGCCCGCAGACCCTCGTGACCGAGCTGGCGAGGGTTCATGCGTTTGTAAGCCTCGGCGCCGTCACGGCCATAAAGGCCGAAGCCGAGCGCATAGGCGTGGCCAGTGGGAGGTTGGCGAGCACCCCAAGAAGGGTGGCGAGTGGAGATAGAGACCCGATGGGTATGCTCATCCCACCTAACCATCGGCTCGCCAGCCGAGTCCTTGCACCTCCCCCCATGTCGAAAAGGGGGTGGTCCTTGGGCAGGACTAGCTCGCGGGGCGCGATCTCCTCAGCAGCATCGGCGGAGGGGGGCCCGCGTCCCCTTTGATCCTTCCCTATTATTTCTTTTAGCGGGCTCTCCGACGAGGCGTCGGAAGAAGTCGCAGGCGAGTCCATGTATGCGGGGGACAACCTTTTCACCACCCTGGCCCTCTTCTTCTGAGCCAAGGGCCGGCGCGGCGGGCCCAACCCCTAGGTGTTCAACCGCCTCTTGTTAAAGGAAGATTGGGGCGCCACCTGTTCATCTCGGCAAGCCAGCGCGGCCACCCGAGCGAGCTGGAGCGGGTCAGAGTAAAGTCCCGAATCCGCAAAAGGCGGGTTCTCGGGGATGAGCCGCTCCCCTGCAGGAAAAAACTTAGTCAAATTTATTTTATTATTTCTGTCGAGCCCAGCGAAAAAAGGAATCGAGGCATACCTTCACCGGGGAGGACGAGCAGGAGAGATTCGAGGTATCGGCGGAGGTGGGCGACCTCGAAGTCCTTGTGGAGGAAGAACTTATGGAGCTCGGAGTCGTTACCAGATACTGCGGGGGGCGGTATACCTCCTCGCCCTTCTGTAGGGGCGAAAAGGGGATGTTGTCGAGATCGCCCTTGATGAAGGCGATCTTGGACATCCAGTTATGATTTTTGTTCGCGACCTCGCGAACCTTTATGAAAGAGCTGCCGAGGTAGGCGACCCCGTCGGGAGTGGCTTTGTAAGAGAATAATTTCCGGAAGACCGTCATGTTGAACTCTATACGCTCCCGGCGGAGGTAGCAGGCGAACACGACCATCATAGCGACGGCGTTCGGGTTGATCTGCGCGGGCACCACGCCGTAGTACTTCAGAATCTGGCAGATTTCCGGCCAGAGAGGCAGACGCAACCCCACCTCGAAATGCGAGATGGGGAAGGAGAGTTCGTTCGGGTAAAAGGAGTTGATGGCCTCGTGGTCCGCCGGGAGGCGAGCCGTGAAGCCCGAGGGAACGAAGTCAGCCACGAACTCGGCGAGCTCTTCCGCGGTCGTATTCCCCTCGAAGAAGCAGTGCTCGGCGAAGTGCCGAGCACACTTGGTCTGCCCGTCAGAATCGGGGTTCCCTTTACCCATGCCCGCCGAAACTAAAAGCGCGAGCACCGGGGATAGTATAAGTAAAGGGAGGGAAAGTACGGAGGCAATAAAGACGTGACAGGGGTTGGTGAGAAGACCTATTTATAGAAGAAAAGATTTGAGACCGAACCGGCTGGTCAGTCTGGCTCGCCTACCCCAGCTCGTCGACCGCCGCGATCTAACCTTGTGCTATGGTGAGATGAGATTGATAGGACGCTAGTTGTTGTATTTAAAGATGTTAATAATGATAGAAAATTTATCCAAATTATTACAGGCAGGACCCGAATAATGCCCAAAGCAGAAATTAAAAAAAACCCTAACACGCGCGGACCAGGGGAGAACGGGGGCGAGTACCGGTAGGCCCATCAGGGGGGCCGTCTCTAGTTACCCAGGTCTTACGGCCCTGTCGCCGCAGGTCGTCGCGCGTGGAGTTCGTGAAGTCGCCCTAGATTCCTATGAATGATCTGAAGGTTCTCGTCGATCTCGTCTAGGAGCATGGAAGAAGACGCCGCCTCGAACGCCAAGCTGACCCTCGCCGTATCCGCAAGCCGCGCGCACTCCCGCTGCAGCCTGTCGTTGTCTCTCCGCACCTCGTGGAGCTCGCACACCAGCTTCTTGAGAACCAACTGTTCTCGCCTCGACCGTTCGGGGCTTTCCAGCTCAGAGTCCAGGAAGGCGTCCAAAGTGCGTGGAGAAGGGAGGGGCGAGTATCGAGCCTGGCCCGTGGATTCGTCGGCCTAAGACTCCACATTGAGGTCTGCGTGAACAGTTGAAGGCGGCATTAAGTGAAGGGGGCGAGCACCGCCGAAGACGAGCAGGATTTGGGGAAGTTGAAAACCTACCGTGCAAACCCGGCTCCTCCAGGTTGACGCGAGGAGGAGGATGGCCTAAAACCTTGCCACGGCCATGTCGGGGAGCCTCTGGAGAGATACGGGTAAAGTCGGGGATGGGGATGACCTCCGTACCTCCCCCCGCAGGTGCAGAAGCAAGAGGTTGCCGTGGAGGAGGGCGAGCCGGCGACCTCAGCTTCTGCGAGTCCAGCCCCATTGTCCCGAAGGTGGGGGGCGAGGCCCGCAGGCGTGCATCGGAAGCCCGATTCTGCGGACTATCGAGAGGATTCTTGGCTCGCGGTGTGGATATCTCTCCGCTATGGCCTCGGCTGGCATGGTCGGCGGAAAGGACAATGATATCTTTGCCCTTGGTTTCAGGAGTTAGCTGAGTGGAGGAACTGGCCCCGTTATCCAGGGCTGTCTTAAAATCATTATATATGGGCTCGACATCTTTTGGGAGAGGCTTCGCTTTCTTGGCCGAACTAAACTCGGCAAGGTTACGAGGCGGGGCGTTGAGGTCGGTCAGGCCTGCGATGCGAGTTGCAGCTTCCTCGCGAGATCGCATCACTCGCTCTAGAACCTCTTGGGGAAGCGGCATCTTGACAAGGCTCAAGTAAGGAGAATGGCAAAGGTCAGCCAAGTGTGCAGGCGCATGTATATATAGTCGCTGGTGGACCCCACCAAAAGATTCTTTCGGGCTCCCGTCGCACTCACCGAATCCTGTGGGGTTGGATGTTACTTTCCGAGCTTGTCCCAACCTCGCAAAGAGCGGGGATTGTGTGCAATCCCGTATCCGGTGAGTGGATTGACGGGAGACCCGACCAACCAGTTTAGACCGCCCAAGTCCCAGGCGAGCTCGGTAGGGAAATATGAAGGTTGAGCTCAGCTTCCGCCGGGCCGAGTCCAGCATTCGTCGGGCCGAGCCAAGTTGATTATGATGAAACCTTCTCTCTCGTCGCCAAGTTGAACTCTGTTCGGATGTTGATCTCCTTAGTTGTTCATAGTCACTGGCCTCTCCATCAGCTGGATATCAAAAATGCCTTTTTAAATGGCGATCTTCAAGAAACGATCTACATGAACCAACCTCTCGGGTTTGAAACCACGGGGGAGTCTCGTGTATGCCATTTTCGGAAATCTATTTATGGTCTCAAACAATCTCTCAGAGCTTTGTTTGATAAATTTAGTAAGGTCGTTCGCGAAGTTGGTTTCAAGAGGAGCTCGACTGACTTCTCTCTCTTCACTCGTCATTAATCAACTGGAACTGTCATTCTCTTGGTTTATGTGGATGATATTTTGATTACTGGTGATGACTCCACAGGGATACAAAAAATCAAGCAACACTTAAACTCCGTCTTCCAAACAAAAGATCTGGGAGCTCTCTGATACTTTCTTGGACTTGACATTGCAAGACGGCCTGATGGTCTTGTCCTTTCACAGCAAAAGTATTGCCTTGATCTCCTCCAACATGCTGGCTACTCCGGGTGCAAACCCGTGGAAATCCCAATGGATGTCAATCACAAGTTATGTGCTCATGGGATTGACTTTGATTCTCTGCTTACGAACCCTGAGTATTATCGGCGTCTTGTAGGAAAAATGAAATATCTGATAGTTACAAGACCTGATATTTCTTTTGTTGTTGGAGTGATCAGCCGGACAAGGATTGGTATATAAGTCATCCTCCTCTCTATCTCTTATTGCATATTCAGATGCGGACTATGCGGGCTCCCTGGATGATCGACGTTCCACTACGGGTTTCTGTACCTACTTTGGAGGGAATCTTATCACTTGGCGTAGCAAGAAGCAGTCTATGGTTGCTTGCTCTTCTGCTGAAACTGAGTATCGTGCAATGGCGGTCGTTGTATCTGAACTCACATGGCTTGAGGGTCTTCTTGGTGATTTGGGGGTCACTCTATCCTCACCAGCAACTTTGTTTTGCGATAGTTAGGCTGCAATCCATATTGCGAAGAATCATGTATTTCATGAGCGGACCAAGCACATTGAAGTTAATTGTCACTTCGTCAGTGATAAGGTTCAATTGAAAAAGTTAAAGCTGGAGCATGTTCCTGCATCTAAGCAAGTTGCCGACATTCTCACCAAGACATTACCACGACCAATGTACCATCAATTCTTATCCAAGCTTGGTGTCTACGACTTGTACGCTCCAGCTTGCGGGGGAGTGTTAGAGAATATTAGGAAAAGTTGATGTAAAGGCCCATTAATATGGCCCATTTAGGATTCTAGTTTAGTCTCACATCTTTTGTATAGTTGTCGTTCTCTCTCTTCTCTCCTATATATTTGTACACATATTTGTATTTTATAATTTAAGAAGGATATACAAGGTTTGGCTCTCACTTCTACGATAATAATAAGTAAATTTGTACAAGGTTAGACTATAAAACCACAAAAAAATAATAACTAATAAAACAAATATACTTGGTTCATGTACCTGGCAAGTGAACAGTATTTTTGCATAATTGGGCCATCTATAGACTCTGCTATCTTAAGAGATTCTCCATCCTCTGCACTTACAAAGGAGAAGCTCTCAGGAAGGCAGAGAAGTTTCACTCCAGCAGCAGCTGCCTCCTAGAATTTGTTTACATAATCTAGCTTAGTATTAACTATTAAGAAGGTAAATAGATTACCACAATACATGAGAAATAAAAAAAGATGAAGATTATTTACTAGTCTCAGAAATAACCATATCTCAGGAACATCTGGTCAGAGTTCATCAACACAGTCAATTACAGCACATGTTAAAAATATGTTTAAGCTAATTAGGATGCAAGTTTCAACTAAAAAATGATTTCATAATTACACTTATATCAACCACTTTAAGAGTTACAAAGCTTTAGAAACTCATTAAATAATGAACAACACTCGTGCAACAGATTAATTTCATATGGCAGCAAAATAACTTTTAGCTTACTAGAATGTCTTAAAAACATAAAGAAAACTGTATCAAATGGATACAGTGCTGCATATATCTAAAGAACTCTGACGTTAAGAAACAAAAAAAGTGCTAACCACCAAAACAAGTGTGATGGAATGCTATGGAGCCAGAAGTATATGGAGATTTGCTATGTACAAGGGAAACAAATAATATAACAAAATGCTGGGGAAAAGAATAGTTGAGGAAAGTAAAACAACAAACAGGAGCAAACAAAAATTACCCTGGTATAAGTTGTGCAAGAGTATTTAATTAAACTAGTGAAAATATCACATGCAGCACTAAAGGAGATGTACACGGGAGGAAAAGGATTAACAATGATTTAAAAAACAGTTAGAATAATATTAACATCTTATTAACGTAAATTCAGAGGTCTTCATTCAGAGGTATTCACTGTGTTTTGATTTTATGGTACACTATGTTTTGAAAACTTTACTTAGATATCGAATTAAATTGTGATGGTCTATAGAGCGTCCCAGTTAAGTAGTATCTGAGCTAGGTTTTTGATGTTTTGTCCACAATGAGTACTTTATAGCTAGACATAATAGTGGCTTTAGAATACCTTGCATTGAGTATACTTAAATAGAAGCAAATGATGTCATGTCCTCCAGGAGTCTCTACAAGTGTACTCGGGTCTAAAAGCGTGAGAGGCTTGAGAAGAAGTTAAGGAAGCCATGTCTGTAGAAAGGGGCAATTGGCACAAGGAGCAGCAGCTTAAAGTGACTGATATTGCTCAGGTGATTGTGGAAGCAATTCGATTAGTACGAGATACTCTGCTACGGTGCCTCCTAGTGGCTTAGTGGTTCCAGCTGATCCATTAATGCAGTCGCAGAAGCGACCAGTCGATGTGGATCTTAAACATTTTTTTGGAATTGAAACCGCCTACCTTCCAAGGTGGTTTAACTCCGTTGGAAACCAAAGATTAGATTATGAGACTCGAGACAATCTTTTGGTTCATGCGCTCCCCGGAAGATAGGAAAGTTGATTTGGCTACATTTTTTGTTAGAGGGTGAAGTAAAAAGATGGTGGGGCAATATCATGCAAGGAAATTTGTTGTAAAAGGATTCACAGGCATCTCATGGAATGAATTTATTCAGGAATTCATTTTGTAGTTTGTGCCAACATCTGAGAAGAGATTATTAGATGAGCGATTCTTGGGACTAGTGCAAGGCAACACGTCGGTACTGCAGTATGAAGCAAAATACTCTAATCTTGCCTATTTTGTTGGATCTCTTGTAGCAACTGAAGCAAATATATGTTTGTGGTTCCAACAAGGCCTTCAAGATCAAATTTGTACATACATAGTGCCCATGGAGATTACTAATTATGGGGCCTTGGTGGATAAAGCGTGTCTGATAGAAATTGATTTGGAAAAATCACAAAAAATGAAAGAATTCTTGAAGAAAAGAATGACCGAAGGACAGAGTAGAGAAAACACCTCTGGAGCAAGAGCAGAAGACTCGTAATGGAAAAAGGTGGCGTAGCCTGTACCGACAACAAGCAGTTGTGTGCAGCTAGGATCAAGTGTGAAAAATACGAAAATATGAACAAAGGATAATGATTAGCAGGAGTTTGTTTATCTGTCGCCAACCGAGGCAACGACGGAATGATTGTCCCAGATTAAAGTCAGGGAAGGAAGGGAGTTCAAGAGGAACTCTGGCGCTACCGCCACAGAAAGTATACCATACGGGAGTTTCAAAAGATCTTGAATCTTTGCAAATTGTTGAAGTACCAATGGGAGAAGCTTGCGAAGAAAGACGCATTCAACCCCGAGTGTTTAACATAAGGTGGCAAGAGGCGAAAGCGGATGATATTGTTGTGACTGTTATGCTTTATGCGGAGGATCAATTATTAAAAGTTTTATTTAATACTGGTGCTAGCCATTCTTTTATTTTAGCCAATATACTCAATTCTTTACACATACAACCATATCAAGAAAATCACACCCTGAATGTTGTAATGCAAAATAATATTGTAATGCCTACGCAATTGCAAGCTCAAGTTCCACTCTGTTTTAGTGAGAAAAAGTTAGAAGCGGACTTGGTAGTCTTGTCAATAGTTACATAGAATATTAATTTGAGAATGGATTGGTTATCGAAACAGGAAGCTGTGATAAATTATAAGACAAAATAAAAGACGATTAAATGCCCAGACAAGAGCCTGGTAGTTTTAAAGGGCTATGGGAGGTCCCAAAGATTTTGATTTCCGCCATGAAAGCATTGAAGCAAATGAGGAAGGGTTGTGAAGCGGCGCTTGTGCTGCTTAAGGGGACAAAGGAAGAAAAGAAAGACATCTCTTCAGTCCCAGTTGTTCGAGAATTTTTGGAGGTATTTTGATACGAACTAGGTATTGGATTACGAACGAGGTATTACAATCGAGAAGAATGGCTATGGGAGGAGGGAGCCGGGGGAGAGGAGGAGACGAAGGGGATGAGGAGAGGAAGAAGATAGTTAGGGAGCAACCCTAAATTCCAAACATCCAAAACATAAGAGAAATTAAGATAGTCTCCCCCTCTTATATACATGAGGGGGTGCGGATAACAAAAACAATTAATGCTGAAATTAAGATAACGGGCCGGCGTGTGCGCAATCGTAACATATTTCCGGATAAATTGTCTGGGTTGCCTCCGATTCGAGAAATTGATTTGGAGATTAACTTACTTGATTGAGCGACTCGAGTGCTAAAGCACCCACCGTATGGCTCCTAAAAGTTGTGGAACTGAAATATCAATTGCAAGAACTTTTAGTTAAAAATTTCATTCATCCTATTTCATCACCATGGGGAGCTCTAATGTTGTTTGTTAAGAAGAAATACGGACACTCAGGTTATTGGTCGATTACAGGGAACTAAATAAACTTACAATCCAGAACAAATATCCTCTGTCCTGTATTGATGATCTATTTGATCAATTAGTAGAAGCGAAGGTGTCTTCAAAGATTGATCTCAGATCGAGTTATCATCAAATAAGAAACAAAGAGAAAGATATTCATAAAACGGCTTTTACTATCAGGTATGGCCATTTTGAATTTGTTGCAATACATTTTGGCCTAATGAATGCCCCTGCAACTTTCATGGATCTTATGCATCAAGTATTCAAGGAATATCTTGACAAATTTGTTATCGTATTTATAGAAGATATCTTGATATATTCAAAGACTGAAGAAGAGCATGCGGGACATTTGCAGATGGCTTGCAGACATTAAAGGATCATCAATTGTATGTTAAATTTCAAAATGCAACTTTTGGCTGAAGTTGTCTACAAGGCCTGTAGGTGGACCCTGCAAAGATTGTAGTTACAAAATTATCAGAGGCCCACAACCAATGGCGGTGCGAAGTTTTCTAGGATTAGTCGGATATTATCGGCAATATATTAAATATTTCTTCAAGATAGTGTTGCCATTAACCCAATTAACAAGGAAGAATGTGCCTTTTAAATGGACGGAAGAATGGCATCGTCTACGAAGCACGGATACGACAAATTTAAGGCAGTACCCGTACCAGGTATGTTTCCGGTACCGTTACGCGTAGCACACGCCCGGCTTTTGCGGTTCATTTCATTCAATCCCTCCAAATTTCTCTCCTGATCCCGCCTGTTCCATGCTACTGCTACCGCTCCGCACTGCCACTATTGTCGCCACTAAACATTGTCGCCGCTCCAGAGTCAAGATTTCCTCTGCTCTCCCGATCATCAACCTTGTTTGTAAGCTCCTTCTCCTCCTCTTGTTCTTCTTCTATCACCCTTTCTTCTTCTTTCACCTCTTCCTCTTCCTCCTCTTCTTCTTCTTCATCTTTTTCTTCTTCTTTCTCTTCTTCTTCTTCTTCCTCTTCCTCTTCTTCTTGCTCTTCTTCTTCTTCCTCCTCTTCTTCTTTCTCCATGTTTCAAAAATTCCAAAAATTTCATAAACATGCACATACTTACAACATTTCTGTCAAGATTTCAATTTATATAATTTGGACCGATTTGGATTTATCTAAGAAATTTGGACAAAAAACTTTCAGATTTCTTACATAAATTTGTCCAGATTATTTGTGCTTCATGTTTTAATGTTTTGGGAATTTATAATTGCATTTGTGATATATACATATATAATTATTATATTTAATACAACATATTCCGACGTACGAGTATCCGTGGTTTTTAGACTTTGTCATACAATATCATTCTGGCAAGACGAATGTTGTAGCTGACGTGTTGAGTAGAAAAAGCATAGCTACATTAGCATTAATCCAACATTATGACAAGAAATTATTTCATGAATTGAAAATGATGGAAGTTTTCCATGTTTTAATCCAAGCAAGCAAGGAAGCACAATTGTATCAGATGTAAATTCAATATTCTATTAAAGATAGAATTCAAAAATCTATGTCGCAAGACCCATTTTTTGTGGCCTTGTTGGGGAAGGTCAAGAAAGGAGAATCAATCAGTTTCACGAAAAAGGATACAGTGCTGCTTACGAATGGAAGACTTTGTGTATCTGATACAGAGATTTTAAGGAAAGATATTATGTATGAAGCTCATAATATAACTTGTTCAAGTCATCCTGGTCAAACTAAATTGTACCATAACTTGAAGCAAGATTTCTGGTGGTCGGGAATGAAGAAAGATGTAATTATGTATGTCGCCAAGTGTCATACTTGTCAGGTGGTAAAGGAAGAACATATGAAGTCGGGAGGTTATTTACAGTTGTTGCCCATTACGGAAGGGAAGTGGGATGACATAACTATGGAATTTATTTTTGGGTTGCCGCGAAGTAAACCAGAAAACGATAGCATTTGGGTGATCATCGATTGACTAACGAAGAGTGCATAGTTTATTGTGGTGAAGAAAGACGGACCAATTGGGAAATTAGTTGTACTCTGTATTGATGTTATTGTAAGGTTACATGGAATTCCCCGAACTACTGGTTCTGATCGAGATGGTAGATTTACTTCTGATACCTAAAAGTTGGTGCACAAGCATATGGGAACAAAAATATTATACAGTAACATCATTTCATCCACAGATAGGAGGTCAGTCTGAGCAGACTATCCCGATATCTGTCGTTCGTCGAATTTTCTTATAATAATAATTATCAATCAATTATTCAGATGACGTCTTTTGAAGCTTTGTATGGGAGAAGATACTGAACACTGCTTAGTTGGGCGAAAGACAGAAAAAAATATTAAAGAAGGAAAAAATGGATAAATTGCAAGAGAAAATTATGATTATCCCGAAAAGAATGAAGATGGTTCAAGATCGCCAGCAAAAATAATATAATGTCAGACACCACCATGTGGAATTTAATGTTGACGATCAAGTTTGTTTAAAGATTAAACAATTTAAGGGCACATCTCGCCTTTAGAAGATTGAAAAATTAAGTTCAAGATATGTAAGGCATTTACCTATTATTTAATGCATTGGGGAAGTAATGTACCGCTTAGCGTTACAAGAGGAATTGCGATATCTGCATGAAGTTTTACGCATGTCAGCGCTCCGGCGATACATTGCTGATTCAAATAAAATTGTGTCAGCGAGAAAAGTACAAATTGAACCAGATCAATCAAGTCCAACTGAGCTCAATCAAATCATTTATTGGCATTTGGCAAAAACAAAAGATTGTGTAATAGAGATGTCAATTTTGTGAAAGAATAGTGGAAAGGTCATCTGAGACTAAAGATCACATGGGAAAGAGAAGACGTGATGCAGAATTAATTTCCAATGTTTTTTGATGTCCAAAACAGCTAGAAGTTTTTAGGGAGAAATTTTTTGTAAGGGGGATGAAAATGTAACACCTGACACATTAATTAAGAATTTAAAGAAATTTCGTGATAACGAGAAAAATAAAAAGTATATCAGTGACGAGAATTTTTGGAAATTTCTCTTTCATTTTTTTTACTCATTTGCTTTCGAAGATGATTTTTCGATGGATAGTTTTGCGGCAAAAATTCAATTTGTCAATTTGCCGATGAGTATCTTCATTGGTGTGATATGCTTGAGGCTTTTGATGGGTGGCCTTTGCATTTTTATGGTGGCTGGGTTTTCCCTTTTGGTTTAGCTGGCATGTGTGAGCCGGTTGGTTAAAGGGTCAGAAGTTGGGTTAAGATAAAAACCCTGGATTACAAAGTCGGTTCTAAAGCGACTTCACGCGATATAAGAAGCCAACCCTCGGGCCTTCTATTCCACGCTATTCTCTCGCTCCACGACTCTCCCTTTTGCTCCTACTAGGGCTCGATGAGAGCTCCCAGATTTCATCGACGAGATCAGATCTTCTCCTCCTTCCTCTTTGATTTTGACGTGAGAGCTTGGGGTTGGATCTGTGAGGCAAGGTGATGCAGAGCAGAGACGAGGACGAGCTTTGGGCCCATTCGGGGCTGATTTGGAGACTTACCATATATGGCGTGTCCGGATCGACGATCCGACTCCGTGGATGCGTCCGGATTTGCGTTGCGAATCAATTTCATATATAGTTGTGTACTTTTCGGGTTTTATTTCATGTAGTTTTGGGCCCGAGACCAACGGCCAATCATATCCGTTGATTCCGGGTGCCCTATTTTTATTTCTTATAAATAGATGGTTTAGGGCTGCCGTCATTTCTCATTGCTGAATGTTTGGAGAGTCTTCTTCCTTCATTCCGGTGATCTCCTTCGCGGTGTCGACTCTGTGGAGCCCCCTTGGTGACGACTCCTTGGGTAAGTGTGTATCCTTTGTTATTTTCCTCCCTCCTCCCTGTTTTCCCCTTCGATGTCCATCCACCGCTCTCCTCCGAAACCCTCATCTGCAGGCCCTACAACCCACGAAATAGCCGGACGATTTCCTGTTCAGAAAGTAGCCACTGTTCACGCCACTGTTCATGGTACTGTTCACGGTACTATTCATTTATTTCATTTACTATTCACTGCGTAAGGTTTTTTCCCCTGCTGTGGCCTTCCAGAGCCGCGGTCATCTTCCGGACCCCCTCCAGCTGCCTGTCCAGCCACCTGCCTAGCCGTCTCCACCCCTCCAGCAGCCTACCAGCAGGCTGCCCAGCCTCCTCCGCCCCTCCAGCCACCCACCAATGAGCCGCCGCTCTCCCTCAACCCAACCCCATCTCACCCACACCCTCTCTATCTCCGTCCAACAGCAGCCCGGCTGTTTTCAGCCCCAAACCAGTCCAGATCTGGGCATTCCAGCCCAGATCCAACCATCCCGCCCTTTCCTTTTGCTTCCCTCACTCCCCCATCACCGGAACCCTTCTCCAAGCCCTCTAACGTTCAGATCTCTTTTATTGGAAGCAACCCTATTATTCGTATTGTGTTTTGCATTGGTTTTTGGTTGTAAACATTATCATGGTCTGGATATTAAGTGTTTGCGTGGGATTATAGTTTTTATGTTATTTGCTCTTTAATAAATCTCTAACTGCAGGAAGGATTTATTCGCCGCGAGCTCTAGCTTTGGCCCTCCACGCGGAGGAAAGCCTAAGCTTGCTTTTGCCCAAATAAATTATTTTGTCATGCATTTGAATTAACCACGTGGGATATTTTAATTTATTATCTAACTTGTGATTTAATCCGTCGGATTTGCATATCATGTAGGGTTAGATCGCAGATTTCCCACCACCTATAGATTTGCCCTGCGTCACAAGGTAGAGGCCGATCGATCATTTTTCTTCTTATATTCCCACGGTAAGCTCCTCTCCATGCCTCTTATCTTTCTTTTCTTCTTCTCTTCTATTATTCGCATGAACATAGGGCTCTTTCTTCCTCTTGTTATTTCTATAAAAGTTCCTCATGTTATTTCTATAAAAGTTCCTCTGCTTCTTTTGTGATAGTTGTTCTTGTCATTTTTGTGAAGGTTTTTGATTTCAAGTATGCATGTTGTTAGATGTAGTGTGGGGCTTTATTATATTTATGATGTTGGATATGTATGTTAAGATCAGCTGTGTAGCATCCGTAAATTTTTGACGCAAAAATTCATTTAAATTGTAGGGGCGAGTCGCGATGGATTCTGAGCGAGACAGCGCATCGTCAAGGTACAACGTTACTATGCTAGGGGTCGCGTCCATTATTTGGTAACGTATGTTAGCTATAATATTAGTGTGACGCACATTAAAAGTTAATAGTGTTACATAGCGAAATTGTTTTAGAATTTAAGGTGATTTGAGTGGCGTGGGTTGCGTATAACAACTTAATGTTGGCTTTGGGGTGCCAATAGCAGTCCTTGCCCCCCCCCCCCACAGATGAATTGATAACCGCTGAAGCCAATTAGAAATCCCGCACTCCCTCTATTTCACGGAAGAAACCGCTACTGCTCCCGTCCTGTTCCGTCTCCCGCAAGAAGCGAGCCCGACGCTTCCGTTTCCGCGGCCGATACATTCCGCCGGACTCGCCGCCGCCCGATACTCCTCCAGAACACTTTTCCGTCTCCTCCTCCCTCCTCTGAAGGTGCCGGTGAGTGTTCCTCTTCATTCCCTGGCCGTGGGAGAGGTTGGATCAAACCCTAACCGGAAGAGCTGAGTTCCGTTTCGGTTCCGGTGAGTCGATTCCTCCTTAATCTCGATTTCCTCTTGAAGATCCCTCGTTTTAGAGGATTAGACTAAACAATATTTTGTTCCTATTGCCCTATTCTAGGTTTTGGTGGTCGTGATCCTCCGCGGGTTTTGTGTGGGACGCTTTGAGAGCCCCAATCTCTCCGCATATAGGTAATATGCACAACTAGCACTTATATTCTTGCAACCTAAGATGATTTGGATTTTTCCATCGGAAATCCTTAGGGGAAATGTTGGATTTAGGGCTGCCCTAAATTTTGCAGGTTTTTCGGTGGAGTCGGGGCAGCACTTGAAGGTCCCCAACAGTAGGATCACCTTCGAAATAGAAGATGCCGCCGCGCCAAGTGTACGAGCGCCGCACCACCGCTGTAAGGAAATCTAAATTCCTTTTAGTTAGATATATCAAGTATTGTAATTTTACACACACAAATAGATTTATTTCAAGTACCATGATCATGCATAGAAATGTGTGGTGATAGGAAAACGGTTACGAAAAACGTGTAGGGTGACACGATTTCCCCAAGACCCAAGTAGTCGGATCATGAACAGAAACATAGAGTACGAAAGCGTTAGCCGTGTTCGTAGGTTTGAAATTTGTTCCGATCAAGGGCGTAATTGCCCCTTCAAGTCGACCGCCAGGAAGTCAAGGGTCGCTTAGTAGTACACCAGAAAAGATATCCCTTGCAGAGTAGCGTCAGACCAAAAAGGTCAGCCAGCACACAGAGGTCTTTCGTGCTAGGTAGAGACGCACTACCTTTCTCATAAGGCACATGGAACCTTATGAGTAGTACAGACTTGGGAAGTGTCTTCCCTTGAGCCAGCTAGTAGATTCGAGACCGTGTCCGCGTGACACTAGAACAATTGGGTTCGTAAGATGGTCTCGGGTCGTCAGTTTCAGTTGCGCGTTAGGAGCTACTCTGCCTAGAGCCTTCCTAGTAGATGAGCAGGTTAGAAGCCACCTAGAACTCAAGTATAGACCTGACATGAGACAGTACGCTAGTTAGTGAACGTCAGGACTTAAGTTAGTAAAATAAAAGTCACGTGCTTAGTACGAGTAGATGCTTGACCAGAGAATAACGCGAAGGCATGCATAGCACATAGCATAAAAGTTTTTAATGCATAAAATTACTTTTCAAAGACATACATGCATTCATATCTAAAACTGGGTTTTAGTGTCACTAGGAGGGGTTATTTTTCCTTACTCTGACCCTTCGTGGGCACTGTTTTTTTCAGGTGACCCAGGTGGGAAACTACGTCTAGGATGAGCTTTATGGTGGCGTCAGTTTGTATTATTTATCTTATTCAGTTTACTCTATTTCAGCATGTACTTGTAGATGAGAACATTGTATCAGATTAATGTTTCTATCTAATTTGTATCAGACTATTTATGGTTAACCAGATTTTCAGTCAATTCAGTTTTATATCTTGTTTAGTGGCTCTGTGAAATCCAGATATCAGGTATGTGGTTACCCTTAGTTTACTTTTTAAACTTCCGCTGTAAGTCTTATATTGCTTAGTATAAAGTTTATTACCCGCTGCTACTAGTTTTAATACTGTTTCCTAGTTTTCTTTATATCACTGACCCGGCCGGACGGCTGATTTCTGAAATACTGGGAAGGGGTGTTACAAATTGGTATCAGAGCCAGGTTAGGATCCCTGGACCCTAGAAAGAATTCACAGAGCCATAGGAGCGTATAAGAGTAAACTCTTGTTAGTAAAATATTTTTAAGTGCGATTAAGCCCTAGTGTTCGCTACAGTACGAAATAAGTTGCTAGGCCAGATTTCTTAGATGCTTGTTATATAATCAGATTTCCTTTATATATTCTATCAGGCACCACGAGTTAGTGAACCAGGTGAATCTTCACGCCAGAACTCGGTTCCTAGTGCAACCATGGGAGACGCTGCCGTGCCACAGGTACCACCAGTTCCAGCAGCTCCAGAGGGCACTGACATAGCGTCTCAGATTGCCAAGGCGGTTACTGTTGCCTTGATGGAGTTTCAGAGAGGATTGGCTGCAGGGTTTCCAGCTCCAGTTCAAGTACCAGTCCCTGCGCCAGCTCCTGCAGCAGCACCTGTGGAGATGACCCTGGAGCGCTATTTGAGAAATTTTAGAGAACTTCAGCCTTCGAACTACAGTGGGGATGAGACCCTGATGGATACAGATGATTGGATAGCTAACACCAGAGACCTGCTGAATGTTTTAGAGTGCCCGGAGAATAAGAAAGTTCCTCTGGCAGCTTTCCTCCTCCGGGGAGAGGCAAAGGTCTGGTGGGACAAATACCGGACAGATGATCCTGCAGGTAAAATGTTATGATCAATTCCTGTATCTTAGAAAGTAATGTTTTAATTTTAAAATGGTATGATCGTTTTTTTTTTGGCCAGGCCGTACCCCAGACATGTTTACTTGGGGCGAGTTCTCTAGAGCTCTTGCTAGTTGGTTCGTGCCTCCTTCCGCACGACGAGGTCTCCAGGAGAAGTATCTGAGGCTTTTCCAGGGGGACAGGACAGTTACTGAGTATGAGCGAGAGCTGACTCATCTTGCTCGATATGCGGGCGTGATGCAGGGGGATCAGACTGAGAAGTGCAGTCGCTTTGTGGATGGTTTGCGTGACTCGTTGAGACAGCAGCTGATGACTATGGTCAACGCTGATTACAGGAGCTTAGTGGATACGGCTCGCAGACTGGAGGCTGACCAGCAGAAGGTTCAGAAGCGAAGTAGTTTCCGTGCGAAGCGATCTCAGGATTCGCATCAGCCGCAGCAGAGCAGAAACGATCAAGGAAAGAACTGGAGCAAGAAGCTGAAGCCTGATGCTAAGAAGATTGGTCAATCTGGTGACCGGAGCAAGGACTATCCCACGTGTCCCAAGTGTCAGCGTCGCCATCCAGGAGAGTGTTTGGCCAGTGCAGGCGTATGTTATAAGTGCCGACAACCTGGACACATAGCTCGCTTCTGTCAGGAAGCTGGGACAAATCAGGTAATCAAGGTCCTTCTGTTTTGATTACATTTGTGTAATTACGATAGATTTTTAATGTAATTTATTCCTGCAGTCGAAGTTCGAGATTGATGGCTCTAGCAGGGTAGATAAGGGCAAAGCCTTGATGATTACTGATGGGAGACCACAGCAGGGTCGAGATTTAGTGCAGCCCAGAGCTTATGGGTTGGGTCAGCAGGAGGCGAAGGATCAGGAGGATGTTGTGACTGGTAAGTGTCGTTTTGCTTAACAAGTTAGTTTTAAAATCCTCCGTAGTGACACATTAAATTTTTCATCCTTCATAAATCATTCATGTAGGCATCCTTATGATTCGTAACTTACCCTCTAAGATTCTGTTTGATACGGGTGCCTCGCACTCGTTTATCGCGGAATCTCTAGTGCGTAAGTTGGATTTAGAAGTCTTCCCGGAGTCAGTACCGCTGGAAGTCATGATGCCGAATGGATCCCTTCTGCAGACCAGAGACAAGTGCAGGGTACCAGTGCAGTTTTGTGATGTTGAGATTATCGTGGAAGCTTTGCTGCTACCTATAGCAGGATTTGACTTGATCTTTGGAATGGACTGGCTTTCAGCAGTCAACGCCAGGATTGACTGTAGGGCGAAGCAGATTCAGTTCGATGGCCCCAACCAGACATCTTTTTCTTTTCAGGGCTTGAAGGGAGTAGTGAAGATGATCATATCTGCAGTCCAAGCGAGAAAGTGCATTAGTCAGGGTTGTGAAACCTTCGTAGTACTGATGAGCGCGGAGTCTAAGGCTGATTTGTTAGAGGTACCAGTGGTGCAGGAGTTTCCAGATGTTTTCTCGGAAGAGCTCCCTGGTGCCCCTCCAGATAGAGAGATTGAGTTCCCGATAGACTTGCAGCCTGGGGCTACACCGGTAGCCAAATCTCCCTATCGGATGGCTCCAAGGGAACTAGCAGAGTTGTAGAGCCAGTTGCAGGAGCTGCTTGATTTGGGTTTTATACGCCCTAGTACTTCGCCTTGGAGTGCTCCAGTGCTTTTTGTGAAGAAGAAGGATGGTAGTCTGAGATTGTGCATAGACTACCGTGAATTGAATAAGCTGACCGTAAAAAAACAAGTACCCGATTCCCAGGATTGATGATTTGTTCGACCAATTGGTGGGATCGAACACTTTTTCCAAGTTAGATCTGAGATCAGGCTATCACCAGTTGAAGATTCGTGACGCGGATATACAGAAGACTGCATTCAGTACCAGATATGGACACTTCGAGTTCGTGGTCATGCCGTTCGGGCTGACCAATGCCCCTTCAGTATTTATGGACCTGATGAATAGGGTTTTTCGGGAGTACTTGGATCGTTTTGTCATCGTCTTCATAGATGATATTTTGGTGTTCTCTAAGAGTGCAGAAGATCATGCAGCACACCTCAGGATTGTTTTGAGCACACTCGGGAAGAACCAGTTGTTTGCCAAGTTTTCTAAGTGCGAATTTTGGCTTTCAGACATTGCATTTTTAGGCCACATCATCAGTCAGAAAGGGGTTAGTGTTGATCCGAAGAAGATAGAGGCTATTAAGAATTGGCCAAGACCGTCGACAGTTTCAGAGGTTCGCAGCTTTTTGGGTCTTGCTGGATACTACAGGAGATTCATCAGAGATTTCTCAAAGATAGCCCTACCACTGACTTCCCTCACTAGGAAGGGAAAGGGCTTGGTGTGGACTGTTGAGTGCGAGTTAGCCTTTGAGGACTTGAAGGACAGATTGATGACCGTACCGATTTTAAGTTTACCTTCAGGACCAGACGGATTTCAGATCTATAGCGATGCTTCAGGTCAGGGTTTGGGTTGTGTCCTCATGCAGCATGGAAAGGTCGTAGCATATGCCTCGAGACAGTTAAAGGTTCATGAGAGAAATTACCCCGTGCATGACTTGGAGCTTGCAGCAGTTATTCATGCCCTGAAGATTTGGAGACACTACCTTTATGGAGTGCGTTGTGAGATCTTCACTGATCATAAGAGCCTCAAGTATATCTTTGATCAGCGAGAGCTCAATTTGAGACAGCGTAGATGGTTAGAGTTTCTTTCAGACTACGATGTAGACATTCAGTACCACCCAGGAAAGGCGAATGTGGTAGTTGATGCCCTTAGCCGTAGAGGCTCGTGTTTTTATCTTCTCACTCAGCAGGAGGAGTTAGTACGAGAGCTGGAGAGACTGGATATTGTCGTTGTGCCCCGTTGCAGTTTTGGTTCAGCTTGGTTGAGTTGGATGGAGATTTCGTGCGATATTAGAGATAGGATCAGGACAGCTATACCGTTGGATCCAAAGATGCCAGAGATCTGGATATCAGTGCAGTCAGGTCAGAAAGAGAGGGTCTCTATTCAGGATGAGTTACTATTGCATGATGGCAGAGTGTGCATCCCAGATGTTAGTCACCTTCGTGAGGACATTTTGTTCGAGGCACACAATTCCAGATATTCTATACATCCTGGTAGCACGAAGATGTATGTAGATCTTAAGAAGGTAGTCTGGTGGCCAGGTTTGAAGAGTGATGTTGCAGTTTATGTAGGGAAGTGTGAGACTTGCAAGTTGGTTAAGGCCGAGTGTCAGAGGCCTGGAGGCAAGATGCAGCCACTTCCCATTCCAGAGTGGACTTTTGAGGATATATCCATGGACTTCATTCATGGTTTGCCGAGATCGCAGAGTGAGAATGATTCCTTATGGGTTATAGTAGATCGACTTTCTAAGGTTGCCCATTTCATTCCTCTTAGGAAGACGAATCAAGGTCCGAAGCTAGCCCAGCTATATTTAGATGAGATAGTCCGACTTCACGGTGTGCCCAAGACTATAGTATCAGACCGAGATGGCAGATTCACCTCCAGGGAGTAGCGTTACATTCAGGAGCGTTTGGGTACCAGGTTACATTTCAGCACCGCTTTCCATCCCCAGACCGATGGACAGACTGAGCGGACTAATAGGACTTTGGAGGATCTGCTATGGATGTGCATTCTAGATTTTGGAGGAAAGTGGGAGAAGTATGTTACTCTTGTGGAGTTTTCCTACAATAACAGTTTTCAGGCGAGTATTGGGATGGCACCGTTCGAGGCCCTCTATGGTAGACGTTGTCGTACACCGTTATGTTGGGCAGAGAGTGAGGAAAGATCGTCCATCAGAGAGTCATGGATTGATAAGACCACGGACAGGATTAAGCTCATTCAGGAGCGTATGAGGACAGCTCAGGATCGCCAGGCCAAGTATCATGATCAGAAGCACAGGTCAGTAGAGTTCAGTGTTGGAGACTACGTTTATTTAAAGGTCAGACCAGTCAGAGGAGTCTCTAGAATAAAGCGGATGAAGAAGTTGAGCCCCAGATTCGTTGGTCCTTTTGAGGTACTGGAAAGAGTTGGTGAGGTTGCATACAGGTTGGCCTTACCTGAGGAAATGAGTGGTGTACATGATGTATTCCACGTCTCCTATCTGAGGAGAGCAGTCAGAGATCCTAGTCAGATCATCAGTACCGAGGAAGCACCAATTGAGACAGATCTTAGTATTGGAGTTAGACCAGTCAAGATAGTGGACTCAAGGATTCAGAAGCTCAGAAATAGAGAGATTCGCATGGTCAAAGTCCTTTGGATGAACTGTGGTCGTCCAGAGTATACTTGGGAGCGAGATGATGAGCTTAAGAGCAATGCAGACTATTCTTTTCTCTTCGATTCAAGTATGGTTTCAATTTTCGAGGACGAAAATTTTTATTAGGAGGGGAGATTTGTAGCATCCGTAAATTTTTGACGCAAAAATTCATTTAAATTGTAGGGGCGAGTCGCGATGGATTCTGAGCGAGACAACGCATCGTCAAGGTACAACGTTACTATGCTAGGGGTCGCGTCCATTATTTGGTAACGTATGTTAGCTATAATATTAGTGTGACGCACATTAAAAGTTAATAGTGTTACATAGCGAAATTGTTTTAGAATTTAAGGTGATTTGAGTGGCGTGGGTTGCGTATAACAACTTAATGTTGGCTTTGGGGTGCCAATAGCAGTCCTTGCCCCCCCCCCACGGATGAATTGATAATCGTTGAAGCCAATTAGAAATCCCGCACTCCCTCTATTTCACGGAAGAAACCGCTACTGCTCCCGTCCTGTTCCGTCTCCCGCAAGAAGCGAGCCCGACGCTTCCGTTTCCGCGGCCGATACATTCCGCCGGACTCGCCGCCGCCCGATACTCCTCCGGAACACTTTTCCGTCTCCTCCTCCCTCCTCTGAAGGTGTCGGTGAGTGTTCCTCTTCATTCCCTGGCCGTGGGAGAGGTTGGATCAAACCCTAACCGGAAGAGCTGAGTTCCGTTTCGGTTCCGGTGAGTCGATTCCTCCTTAATCTCGATTTCCTCTTGAAGATCCCTCGTTTTAGAGGATTAGACTAAAATATATTTTGTTCCTATTGCCCTATTCTAGGTTTTGGTGGTCGTGATCCTCCGCGGGTTTTGTGTGGGACGCTTTGAGAGCCCCAATCTCTCCGCATATAGGTAATATGCACAACTAGCACTTATATTCTTGCAACCTAAGATGATTTGGATTTTTCCATCGGAAATCCTTAGGGGAAATGTTGGATTTAGGGCTGCCCTAAATTTTGCAGGTTTTTCAGTGGAGTCGGGGCAGCACTTGAAGGTCCCCAACAGTAGGATCACCTTCGAAATAGAAGATGCCGCCGCGCCAAGTGTACGAGCGCCGCACCACCGCTGTAAGGAAATCTAAATTCCTTTTAGTTAGATATATCAAGTATTGTAATTTTACACACACAAATAGATTTATTTCAAGTACCATGATCATGCATAGAAAGGTGTGGTGATAGGAAAACGGTTACGAAAAACGTGTAGGGTGACACGATTTCCCCAAGACCCAAGTAGTCGGATCATGAACAGAAACATAGAGTACGAAAGCGTTAGCCGTGTTCGTAGGTTTGAAATTTGTTCCGATCAAGGGCGTAATTGCCCCTTCAAGTCGACCGCCAGGAAGTCAAGGGTCGCTTAGTAGTACACCAGAAAAGATATCCCTTGCAGAGTAGCGTCAGACCAAAAAGGTCAGCCAGCACACAGAGGTCTTTCGTGCTAGGTAGAGACGCACTACCTTTCTCATAAGGCACATGGAACCTTATGAGTAGTACAGACTTGGGAAGTGTCTTCCCTTGAGCCAGCTAGTAGATTCGAGACCGTGTCCGCGTGACACTAGAACAATTGGGTTCGTAAGATGGTCTCGGGTCGTCAGTTTCAGTTGCGCGTTAGGAGCTACTCTGCCTAGAGCCTTCCTAGTAGATGAGCAGGTTAGAAGCCACCTAGAACTCAAGTATAGACCTGACATGAGACAGTACGCTAGTGAGTGAACGCCAGGACTTGAGTTAGTAAAATAAAAGTCACGTGCTTAGTACGAGTAGATGCTTGACCAGAGAATAACGCGAAGGCATGCATAGCACATAGCATAAAAGTTTTTAATGCATAAAATTACTTTTCAAAGACATACATGCATTCATATCTAAAACTGGGTTTTAGTGTCACTAGGAGGGGTTATTTTTCCTTACTCTGACCCTTCGTGGGCACTGTTTTTTTCAGGTGACCCAGGTGGGAAACTACGTCTAGGATGAGCTTTATGGTGGCGTCAGTTTGTATTATTTATCTTATTCAGTTTACTCTATTTCAGCATGTACTTGTAGATGAGAACATTGTATCAGATTAATGTTTCTATCTAATTTGTATCAGACTATTTATGGTTAACCAGATTTTCAGTCAATTCAGTTTTATATCTTGTTTAGTGGCTCTGTGAAATCCAGATATCAGGTATGTGGTTACCCTTAGTTTACTTTTTAAACTTCCGCTGTAAGTCTTATATTGCTTAGTATAAAGTTTATTACCTGCTGCTACTAGTTTTAATACTGTTTCCTAGTTTTCTTTATATCGCTGACCCGGCCGGACGGCTGATTTCTGAAATACTGGGAAGGGGTGTTACAAGCTGTTTGGAGTTGTGGTTGTTTTCTTGGATTCTTTGGTATTGGCCGCCTGTTAGTGATGTTGCTTGGTTTGGTTTGGCTGAATATGCTATTAAGAGAATGTTGGGTAGGTGAATTCAGATTATGGTGGTGGCCCTCCTAAAGGATGGAAGCTAGAGAAATTGAGGTGGCTTTCTTTTATTGTTCAGTTCATTTATACAGGTGTGATAAAATTGGTATTTATTTCTTTGGTTTTTCCTTTTATGGTCATGGATGATTGGAGGGTAATTGAGAGAAATTTGGATATGGTTTATGCCCTAAGCGAAGGATTCCGAATTTTTAACGCATTTTCTCGCATTCGGATTTTGATTTCTCAATTTCTCGTAGGTTTGAATTGGTAACCCCTTAATCATTTAATGGAGTCAACGACGTCTTCATTTAAAGATGCAACACAATTAAAATGGACGTCTAATAACAGATATTACGGAGGATGATATCCCACGATAGACATGATGATGCACCAAAAAATGAGAAGGGGGAGAAAAAGCTTTGGGGAGTGTTTACCTCTTCAATTACGCTTAAATTCAAATTTACTTTGAATTTAATTGAAGTCATATTTTTTATTGGTTGTAATTTATTGCATGTGTATAGCATTTTAAATTAGTGATGTTCGATATTTGAAATCACTGATAATAAAAATTGCTAAGATTAGCTCAAAAAACTATGCAGACAACGATTACTATTCTGAGAGGAAAACAAATTAAAGGTCTATTTGTTTCGGCGTTGAAGCCCCTTTACGTTGGCCAGAAAATGACATCACTAAAATTAGATGTTTGGTTCGCACATTCCGGCCGCAACCACTCCAAAAATGTCGTTCCAATAGGGCTTTCTGGAATCCTGCTCAAGATCTCCTTTCCAATGTTGTCATCTTCGTTCAGTCGTCGATCCTCCCTCATCCCTCGCGGCAGGAGGTTGCGTTGGTTTTTACTCGCCAGATTCTCCCATGGCCGCCGTTGTCTCCCACACCGTGGTTGCTCCCCAGCCACAACATTCTCCATTATTCCCTCTTTCCTCCAGCCTCCTCTCCAACGAGGAACGGTGGAGCCATGATCCAGCGAGGCGAGGGAGGACAGAGCCATGGCGAGGGACCGGAAGGAAGATGAATAGAAACGTTATGGCATATTATTATTATTATATATTATTATATAATAATATATTATATATTATATATTATCATATAATATATATATTATATATTATATATTATTATATATTACATTATATATTATATATTATAATTATCATATATTATGTATTATATATGTTATTATATACTATTATTGTTACTATGATTATTTTATATTATTATTTTATATTATTATTATAAATCAAAATTAAATATTAACTATTTAATTATAATAAAAATGACAACGTTGTTTTATCAAACTGTTTTTCCATTCTGAACAGCTCTGCTACCATTGTTTTACCAAACTATTTCTCTATTCTAAACAGCTTCATTCTCAGAGCTCCATTCTCACAGCACCATTTGTCACAGCCACCGCCGAAACAAACGGAGCCTAGGAAAGATCTAAGTTAACTTACTAATTGTCGAATAACACAGAGAAATGCATCGATGCATAAGATGGCTAAGGATTAACCCCAGTAGCCGGTGTAGGTTGCATACTAAATTGATGATTTCTATTTCAAATTTAGGGGGCCAGCAGGTCTAGTGTGTGTATCGCCCTAAATTATAAAAGAGGGCTAAGGCAGGGCTCAGAAGTCCTATTGCGTGTTTGATTGTCCTGACCTAGCCGATAACGTCTCAGAAGGGTTAGGCCCAGACAACAGATATGGATACGACACTTAGCATTCCTGATAATATGAATCTAAAATGATATGAAAAAATCATATGAATTTAAAATGATATGATGAACTAACATGTGATCTGATAAATAATAAGAAATGATACAAGAATGAAGAAATTATATAAGAAATGATAAGCAGAAAATTGAATTAAGCATGCACACTTATTTATATTGTTTAGTATTTCCTATTAGTCACTTCCTGTCTTTTTACTTGCTTACTATACTAGTTCCATCATTATTAATTGCTAAATTAATGCATATTGGTACTCACCTTTTGGTGTTTGTCTGTACAGTGATTAAAGGAGTAAAACTCTCACTTAGTCATTTCATTATAGCTAACCTTGTGTTGTTTAAAATTTTTAGGGTCCCAGCAAAAGTTCGAATGCAACTAGAAGGCTGACTGACGAGGAGCGACTAAAGAGAAAGGAAGAGCAGTATAAGGTATGGTAAAGATATTTGTCGGGATATAGGTGGCTATACATAGGCATGTAGAGACGTGCCAGGACTTACAGTGTCCTGTGTGTAGCCAGATAGAAGAATGAGTGGTCTTGTGTTAGTGAGTTGAGTACAGTATGCCCTATGTATCTTTTATAGTAGATATATATAAAGTGAGTGTAGGTCATAGTGTTGTATATTGTACAAACTGCTAATGTATATTTAACTTGATAATGGAATTTTTATTATGTTACTATTTGGTATTCACTATGTTTTGATTTTATGTTGCACTATGTTTTGAAAACTTTACTCAAATATCGATTTAAATTGTAATGGTCTGCGGAGCGTCACAAAGGTAGTCGTAGTTCCAACTCCATAATATCCTCCACCCTTCGTCAACCCCGCCTCTGCTTGCTCCTCTGACGACTCTCCAACGTTCTACAGGTTTGCCCATAACATTATATGAGGGAAAAAGGAGTTTGGGTAGAATATGTTGTTTATCTCAGACCTTGAATAAACTTAAGTACGTGAAATAAATGTTGGACTACTTTAAAGAGCTTAGTGAGTCAGCTGAGGAGCTTAATTCTCTTCTTATCTTTAGAGATGTGAAGGTCACGTAACAAAAAAGAAAATAATCTTGGGCCAGAATTTTTGAAGTTGTTGATTCATAGGATATGGGGGGTATCACTAAGATGACAATAGTCAAGACTTTTCAAGGGGTTTTCAAGTTTCTAAAAAATCTTTTTAGACTTTAAGGGGTAAGAAAAAGTGTGACGGATCATTTTTCTTTAGTTGCTCAGAATATAAGGGGATAATTTTAGAGGCTTGTAGAACCAGAAGAGATCATTGTAGCATAGCTATAGGAGATACGGAAGGTCAAAATGTTACCAATGCAGGGAAAATGGCCCTCAGCCATGTTTTAGAAAAAATTTGGAAGTTTTATGGAAAAATCTCCTTCCATATAAGAATACAATGCGTGTTTGAGTACGCTATCCTTATCATTCTTGAGTTCGGTTTCCGAATATTTTATTAGTAAGTAGAGACAAGTATGTTAGATTCCTTAAAGGCCAGACTCATTCATCCGGTCCTATTACTACTTAAGTCCATTTAAGTAATCCTAATGCCTGTATTTCATCTACCTCGTTAACTTGAATCAACACCTCGGGCACCTCAAACCATATGATAGTCAAAGTAACCCAAAGATTTTCTTTAAACTATCAACCAATGTATATTTTTCACATATTCGCCTTGTTAATGGTTCCACAACATTTGTGGAGGATACTAAAACTCCTATCTCCTCCTTATTTCTCTTAAGTTGATTACATGCTAGTAAACATACTAATATCTTAAAGTGTTTAATAACATTTCTTCCCGAATATTATTTCTTTAGGGTTCTAATTATGAGGAGAATGATTGATTGATGGCTTACTCTGGGAAGCTTTACTATTTGAGCATTGCCTTTCATGCATTTTTTTCAAGCATCTACATCCTTCTGCAGCTTCACTACCAGTATGGCCATCCATCTTTTCATAACGAGATGAGTTTCTGCATTATCAATGTGTCTGGCTCAGAGCAAAAATTGTGTATGTGAAGCATTGACGTGGTTTGTATCCTCCCCAAGTCAATTAAAGAGTGGGTAGTTGTGTGAACTTATTCATATTGATGTATAGGATCCTATTAAAACTCTTGTAAAATCCTGATCCACCACGGTGAGCTATCGTGTGCTTTGATTCTAATGAACAACATGGTTTTCTCTCCAAAAGATGGCATTCAATGATGGACCTGAACCATTATTTAAAAGGTACAAGATCTTTCCCTTCACTGTCGATGTGAGATTAAGTTCAAGGCCTAGCAAAACTTTATATCGCAGGGTCTACTACACTTCCGTTGGGTGTCCTCGAACCTAACCTACACCCTGACTAGGGAGTGTTCAGCACTAATAATTTGATATCAAATGTAACAATCTGCCCACCACAGTGATGTATTTTTCACACTTGCCGACTGAACCTCAAGGTTTTGTCCATAAAAGGTGTCTCATCATGATGGACCAAAACCAATACTTAAATAATCCAAGATCTTTCCTTCCCCTGCGAATGTGAGACTAAGGCTTTGTTTGGGGGGACTTATTTTCACCGGTCAAGCGGTTACGACCGCATGAACCGGACCTTAATTAGGGTCCGGTTCATGCGGTCGTAATCGCTTGACCGGTGAAAATAAGTCCCCCAAAAGGAGCCTAAGTTCAAGGTCCTGCAAGCTTTATGTCAGTTTATTCCTTTAATATTTGTCACACGGCTCACCACACACCCCGTACCTAACTCACACAGGAACTTGGAAGATCCAACCCTAATACCAAATGTAACATCCTGGCTCACCATGGTGAGGTATTGTTTTTCTGATTCCACTAGACATCGCGACTTTGTCCCCAAAAGGCAATTTCCCATGAAGTACCCAAACTACTACATAAATGATCCAAAATCTTTTACTTATTTGTGGTACTTTACGATCACATAAGAACCCTGACGCCCCTCTCCACTTCAACCAACCTGATTGGATTCTATGTGTCACATCTTTATCAATACCTCCATCGTTTTGAATTATCGATCCAAGATATTTAAAAAACTCACTACGGGAAATATCTTGATCACCCAACTTAATAACGAAGCCATCCGTCCTTCTTGTACTGCTAAATTTAAGCTCCATATACTACGTCTTAGCCCTGTTCAACCTAAAACCCTTCTTTTCTGAAGTATCTCGCCAAGATTCAAGTTTTGCGTTTACACCCTCGCGCGTCTCATCAACCAAAACGATATCATCCGCAAACAATAAACAACAAGGTATTGCTTGTTGGATATGTCTGGTAAGTTAATCTAAGATAAGGGTAAAGAGATAAGGGCTTAAAGTTGAACCTTGATGTAACCCAAGGAATTCCTATGTGAATCCTCGAGATGTCCTCACACTTGTCACTGAATTTGTATACATATCTTTGATTATGTCGATATATGAAACATTTACACCTTTCTTTTCTAAGACTCTCCATAAGATCTCTCTTGGAACTCTATCATAAGCCTTCTCAAGATCAATAAACAGCATATGCAAATCTTGTTTTCTTTCTCGATAGCTGTCAATGAGTCTCCTTAAGAGATGTATAACTTCTATGGTCTACCGCCCTAGCATGAATCCAAATTGATTCTCCGAGATGTTAGTCTCTCGTCTTACTCTTCTTTATATTACTCGTTCTCATATTTTCATGGTATGACTCATCAATTTAATTCCACTGTGATTAACACAATTTTGTATATCTCATTAATTCTTATACAAAGGTACCAAGATACTTTCTCTCCATTGGTCTAACATCCTTTTTGACTTCAGTATCTTATTGAAAAAACATGTAAGGCACAAAATTTCTTTATTTGCTAAACATTTTCATACTTCGATGGGTATATGTCTGGCCCAACAGGCTTTTCATTCTTCATCTTATTTAGAGCAACTTTTATCTCTGATACTTAAATTTTATGATAAAACATTTTGTTTCTATACTTCTCTGATTTACTTAACTCTTCAAAACTCAATTCATTGTCCTTTGTTTCATTATAAAATTGATAAAAGTATCTTTTTCATCGCTCTTTAATATCCACATTATTCGTCAAAACTGTATATGTCTCATCCTTTATGGATTTTACTTGACTTAAATCTCTTGTCTTTATTTCTCTAGCTCGAGCAATTTTATATGTCACGCTATCCATCTTTGGTATCTAGTCGCTTATAAAATTCTTCATAAGTTTGACTTCTTGCTTTACTTGTTGTCTGTTTAGCTTCTTTTTTGGCGACTTTATACCTGACTAAGGTTTCATCATTCCTAAAAGTATAAGGTGATTTATAGCTGGCCGTCTTTGTCCTCATTTTATCTTGCACATCCAATTTCCACCACCAAGATTCTTTATTTGGGGGCCCACAACCTTTTGATACTACAAGTACATTATTTCCACTTATCATTAAATGTGAAGACATAACTTCTTATGAGACATTAGGATCAACATAAAGACCATCAACTAATTATTCCATAACTGTTGTCTTGAAAACAACCTGTTTTTTCATCTTCAAGTTCCACCTAAGCATTCTCATCTTATAAAAAAATTTCTATTAAAGCTTCTTCCTTTTTAAACATTTATAGTGTCTAATAAGTGAACATGAAAAATAAAAATGATTGTTTTCTAGAGGCGGAGAAGCATATAATTCAAGTGAAGGCATATCAATTGCAACCTCCAAATGAACCAAATTCTAGGGATTTTGTACTTTTTAGGTTCATATATTTCGTGTACTAGCGATTTCATTATATATCTAGCATAACCATCTTCCATTAACAAATATTATCACATTTATTCCAACCGTAGCAGACTCAAAGTTATGACCCACTGAATAGCACGGCACCAATAAGCGCATATTCTGATGCGATCATCCTATCAGGTATCAACCCTTAAAAAATAGGGGGGAAGGGCATTCAAAAACTTTAATATTGATTAGGAAAGCTAAACCAACTGCCTTTTTAACCGAATCAGTAGCTGCAGTGGAACTAGTTAAAACAAATAGCTTCCGCGTAGATAGAAGCATGCAGGATAATTTTTTCCATATGTCATAAATATAAAGTCCCAAAACAACTACAGGCTGTTATCACTGATCTAGAAATCTATATTCATTCTTCTGGCCCTGCTTTCTTTTTCTATAAAACTGTGAGAAATGCTTGAATCTTTTTATTAAACGATCTCTTAACCCTTCCAATTACCAGAATAAGGCTAATAGGATGGTACTTCATTGAACAACCTCATCCTTTAAGCTAGAAACTCTGAAAAATTAGGCAGTGCTACATACAAAATTGGCTAGGCAGCAGGATCCTATGTTATTACCTAGCAACACTGAGGGGTTTTTAAATTCTTCAAGAACTATCTAAATTATCGTTTGCTGTAACCTTTTCTTGATTGAATTAGGGAAAGAGTTTGCTTGAGCAAATGGCACTCTTGTAATTCAACCTCCTGGTTCTATAAATAGACAGTCTGGTGTATGTTAAAAGATATATGATAATGAATAAAGTCCAGTTTCACCACTCTGTGACTCTTTCTCTACCTTTTCCCCTGTTTCTTCTCACTTACAGTTCTTGTTCTCGACGATTTCCTATCTTTGGAGGCCATAGTTCTTCCTCCCCAAAAAGATCACAACAATTGGTATCGGAGCAAACGACCCTCCGGAAAGCCATCGTGTTGTGCGAGTCCAGCTTCGTGGAGACGGGTGACTATCACTAGCACTCATCTGGAAAGCCATCGAGTTTTGCGAAACGGCGATACAAAGGTCACAGGAGTAATATGACCACTATAGCCAGCTTCTTGAACTGTTCCGGCAGCCTATACTAGTGACACCGTCTCCACCGCAACAGATCACCCACTCGTTGGCGATCTGCATGACTCCACACCTCCAATTCATCCATGTTTCATATATACGCCTCCGCCTCACTTCTGCCACCAACATCCAAATGGGGCTCAATGACAACACTGTAACATCCTATGTTTTGTTTTTATCAACAAAAAAAATGAGAGTTTAAACTGACTTAAAATTTGAGTTAAAATTGATGGAATTTTTGTAATTGTAAAAGGGTTTTATTTAATTAATTTAGAAACTAATGACAATTTAGTAAATAGCCTCAAAATCTCTCCCACTTTTATCTTAACCGAGCAGCCCCCTCTCCCCCGATAAAAATCTATCGGCCTAGGGTTCCCGCACTCAGCCACTCCCTCCGGTTTCTGCACGCCGCAACGGATGCAAGCCCCGCTCCCGATCGCAGCTCCCCTTTCCGCCGGCGCCTTTTCCTCCCCAAGCCGATGACAACTCCTCCTACTCTCCCTCCTCTGGCCAGTGGCCTCTCCTCCTTGGCCGGCTGCTTCCTTCTTCCCCCAAGGAGCTGCCCTCAGCCGCCCCCAACTCCTCCTGTTTCCCCTCTCCGTCTTCAAGCAGCAAGGGTCAGCAGTCTCCTCTCCCTCAGGCCATTGACAGCAGCCTCCTCACTCTCCTCCAAGGCTCGGCAGCCCTAATTTTCCTTCTTCCTCGTCGTCCTGGCCGGTGATTGCAAGAGGGATGTCTAGGGTTTCCTTCCCTCTCCTCCTTGGGCTCGGTTTTGACTTCCTTAGGTAAGATCACCTCTCTTTCACCCTTATTCAGATTTTTCTGTATCCCTAATGATTTATTCGTGCTCCAAATTTTGTATAACTTGTGTTTCATTATTTTTTCCCATTTGTAATCGTCTAACCATTGTGTATTCGTGTTTTTCGACGCCGCTCCTTGATTCATTTGGTGGGATCTCTCCAAAGCCCTCTCCGGTTTAGTGTTTCTCCTAGCCAAGTGTCGTTAAGTCTTCGTTTCTTTGTGATTTCTCCTCTCCCCTCATTTTTGAGGGGGGTAAATTTGTTAAACCATCTTTGTTTAAATTCCGCGTCGTAGAATGCATGTGTTAGCGTAGTGAACTTTGTTGTATCTCTTTTGTCATTCTTGAGCAGGTCTGAAATAAGGTTTCTGAATTTTGCTTACGTCGTTCAGCCGTCACGTCAGATTCCGCCCCATTTAAGGCAAGTAGAGAAATTTCTCTCTTGCAAACATTAGCTTAACTTGATTGCGTCTTTCCTTATGTTATGTGAATTTACATTTTAATACTTGCATCGTCAAATTGTTAGATTTGATCTTGATATGCTTAGAATGGTATGAGTTAGTGAATGAAAGTGATCTTGATAGGATTTCCACTTAGATGAATTGTGTCTTATTTGATAGATAATTGGAAGACTAGTATCACTTTTTAAGTATGAGCATTAATTGATATAATGATAAATGTTAAGATTTATTGGTAACAAATATATGAATTGTGTTTTATATAAAATGTTCGGATCAGACATATGTTTACTTATAAGATAATCATTTTTTGGAATGAATTAATCTAATTGAATACTTGTTATCCTAAAAATGATGCATAGTAATCTTATCACTCGGAAATACTTGAACCCGCAAAAATATTAAAGTCACTATCTAGTTTCTTTTGTGTCATCGAATCTTGTTTTTTATGCTTGTCTGGTTGTAAGACTTGGATAAAGTTTGTTCTATAATTTGATTTTTTTCTCTTTTGATGCAAATTCGTTTCTGTTAGAATCACAATCTATGAATCATTTAATTTCATGTGCCCCCATTTTCATCTTTGTAAATTCTACTCTTGAATATTTATAACAACAACACTCAAGCCTTTATCCCACTATAGTGGGGTCGGCTATATGGATCCTTTGTCGCCACTGTGCCCTATCTTTTGTCATAATCTCACTAATGTCTAAGTAACATGTCTTGATATGTCAGGAATTACTGAATCATGATCCTTAAATTCATTAATGGTATACGCAATCGTTGAAATGTAGTGTTGAATTGATGTGACGCTTTGAATTGAGTTTCCACTTGACTTATACTGGGAACCAATGAATGGTCATAGCAAGCACAAATTTCCTTATAAGCTTTGCATCTAAACTTATACTAGAATCATGTGCATCAAATAGAAACACTTACATCTTTCACTGATTACAACTTATGTCATTACGTGATTGAATATATGTTATACTCCGGAGTAGTCTAATAATTCTAGTTATTTCTACTTGTCTCACTTACTTGTTTGTCTAGCTAGCTTTGCTTCATGAAAACTGATACACAAACATTTCAATTTCCTCAGCTCGTAATTTATTTTACTTTGATCACTTCTTATTATTTCAATGTTCTGAAGTTTTTTCCTTTTTGTTTTGAAATTTGTCTTAGCGTTCGTGTCTGCGTCGTCTGCTGCCTGAGTCTGAACTACGTCAAGCTCCAGCTTCTGGATGTTTATCTTCTTGTCGTGTCAGGTTTTATGTTTATGTTTCATTTCAATTACAGTTGAATATTTCTTTTATGTAATAATTATGATCAGCTATTTTCTCTATTATCATGGACAACTGCTAGGTTAAATTATATATGTACTAGAATTTAACATTAATTGTATATTCCTTTATCTTAGATTATCATTGCATGAAATTGTACCAGTATTCTTGTATCATGGGTTTTTGTTAAAATACACGTGCATCTAATGTTTCTGTCATATTTTAAAGTTTCCGCATAAAACAATATATTTTACTCGAAGTAATTATTTTAAAACTTATTATCAGTATCTCTGTTCACGCCTAACAACATGGATTTTCTTTTCGCTCATGCTTGTGGCATCACGACCCGCCCGAAGTACACTCTGACTTTTGTTTAAACGGGTCGTGACAATTGGTATCAGAGCTAGATTAGACTTCTAAAGATAAAGTATTTTATAAATTTTTATATTTTTTGAATTTCATTATATAAATATATATACATGCGCCATTTTTTCACTCACTTGTCATTATTTATTGTTCGCAGCTAAAACACTCACACACTACACTCATAAGCATAAGTAGTATGCACACGAATGTTGAGGGGTTATGGGCAAACTTAACATTTTTGTGCATATGAATTTCCACTATGATATACACTGCTTGTGAATATTAAATGATTATGGACAGTTTAATATTTTCAAGTGCGATGACATTAGTATCATAATATGCATGACATGTTAAGCGAAATGGGCACTTAACATGGCATATGTATCTATTCATTTGTATTCATATCATAAAGCATTGCACAAGTGTCAAGCTAAGAACAACAATAATGAGTGTACACACATGGATTTACTATTTGCTTGACATTGCACATGATCTCATTGGCGCATTTGCATGAGTATTACCTAGAGTTGTCCAATAAAAATATTGTAATTATTACATGATTTATGTAGCCGATGGTATGAAATGTGTTAGAATCTTTAATTTCAAGTCCCCGACATTCGTAATCAGTCTTTCCTATTCCACTTGTCTATCAATCCTTATTCGGTCCTCGAGTATCTCCTTTTGGTTAGCTCCTAAGCGTCAGCGTAGCAAGCAATGTAATTCTAATCATATTTCTTTAGTTGTATATGAAAGTCTAGGGTCTTCTTGTAAATTGTTCTGCTAAATTACCTCATCGTTGTTTTGTATTCTTTCATCGCCTGAGTGACTCACTTTTGTCGTCACTCAATCGTCATTCGGCTTCTTTTCCTCTTTGTTGATTCATGCCTGTTTCGTGCAAAGATTTTCCGCTCTCGAATTCTCAAGACTTACCCTTCAATTTCGAGCTAATTGAAGAAATTTATGTGATCCCTGAAGTCAATCCTTCATATCCGACCAAAACCGCTAAGATCGTAGAGTATCAAGCACGCAAACTTCGAAGGAGAATCATTCCTTTAGTAAGGGTGCTTTGGATGCATGACAAGTCGGATGAGTGCGCTTGAGAACTTGAATCTGACATGCGTAGCAAGTATCTGCAACTTTTCTTTTGATCTCGGTAAGTCTCTGTGTTTGTCCTCCTTTCTGTTTCAGTACATTCATAGTTATCTTTCAGGCCTTGATTTGTAAACCTTGTTGGAATGAAGGACATTTGAATTCTCTTCATAAGAGATCCCAGTAAAGAATCCTCAAAAAAAGTTTCGGGATGAAACTTCCTAAGTATGGGAGAATGTAACATCCTATGTTTTATTTTTGTCAAAAAATGAGAGTTTAAACTGACTTAAAATTTGAGTTAAAATTGATGGAATTTTTGTAATTGTAAAAGGGTTTTATTTAATTAATTTAGAAACCAATGACAATTTAGTAAATTACCTCAAAATCTCTCCCTCTTTTATCTTAACCGAGCGGCCCCGTTTCCCCCGATAAAAATCTATCGGCCTAGGGTTCCCGCACTCAGCCGCTCCCTCTTGTTTCCATACGTCGCGGCACACGCAAGCCCTGCTCCTGATCGCTGCTCCTGTTTCCGCTAGCGTCTTCTCCTCCTCCCAAATCTAACGACAACTCCTCCTACTCTCCCTCCTCTGGCTGGTGGCCCCTCCTCATTGGTCGGCTGCTTCCTTCTTCCCCCAAGGACTTGTCCTCAGCAGCCCCCAACTCCTCATGTTTCCCCACTCCTTCAAGCAACAAGGGTCGGCAGTCTCCTCTCCCTCAGGCCATCCACAGCAGCCCCTTCCCTCCCCTCCAAGGCCCGGCAACCCTAATTTCCATGCTTCCCCGTTGACTTGGTCGGTGATTGCAAGAGGGATGCCTAGGGTTTCCTTCCCTCTCCTCCTTGGGCTCAGTTTTCACTTCCTTGGGTAAGATCACCTCTCTTTCACGCTCATTCAGATTTTTCTGTATACCTAATGATTTATTCGTGCTCCAAATTTCGTATAACTTGTGTTTCATGATTTTTGCCCTTTTGTAATCGTCTAACCATTGTGTATTTGTGCTTTCTGGCATCGCTCCTCGATTCATTTGGTGGGATCTCTCCAAATTCCTCTCCGATTTAGGGTTTCTCCTAGTCAAGCGCCGTCAAGTCTCCGTTTCTTCGTGGTTTCTCCTCTCCCCTCACTTTTGAGGGAGGTAAATCTGTTAAACCCTCTTTGTTTAAATTTTGTGTCGTAGAATGCATATGTTGGCATAGTTAATTTTGATGTATATCTTTTGTTGTTCTTGAGCAGGTCTGAAATAAGGTTTCTGAAATTTGCTTGCACCGTTCAGTCGCTACCGTCATATTAAGCCTCATTTAAGACAAGTAGAGAAATCTCTCTCTTACAAACATTGACTTAACTTAATTGCGTCTTTCCTTATGTTATGTCAATTTACATTTGAATACCTACAACGTCAAATTGTTGGATTATGTCTTGATACAAATATTGAAAGTGAATCCAATCAAAATCACTTTCATTCACTAACTCATACTAGTACCTCTTAGATGAATTGCATCTCATTTGATGAATAATTGGAATACTAGTACCTCTTTTTAAGCATGAGCATTAATTGTTATAATGATAAATGTTAAGATTTATTGCTAACAAATATATGAATTATGTTTTATATAAAATGTTCGGCTCATACACATGTTTACTTGTAAGATAATCGTGTCTTGTAATGGATTAATCTAACTGAGTACTTGTTATCTTAAAAAATGATGCGTAGTAATCTTATCACTCGTGAATACTTGAATCCGCAAAAATATAAAGCTCACTATCTAGTTTCTTTTGCGTCACTGAATCTTTTTTCTTATGTCCGACTAGTTATAATACTTGGATAAAGTTTGTTCCATGATCTGATTTTTCTCTCTTTTGATGCAAATCCGTTTCTGTTAGAAGCACAATCTATGAATCATTTAATTTCATGTGCCCTCATTTTCATCTTTATAAATTCTACTCTTGAATATCTGAATCGATAAATTAGTAACATGTCTTGATATGTCCGGAATCACTGAATCATTAATACTTAAATTCATTAATGTCATACGCAATCATTGAAAGGTGGTGTTGAATTGATGTGATGTTTTGACTTGAGTTTTCACTTGACTTATATTGGGAATCAATGAATGATCAAAGCAAGCACAAATTTTCTTATAAGTCTTACATCTAAACTTATACTAGAACCATGTGCATCAAATAGAAACACTTGCATTTTTCACTGATTACAGCTTATGTCATTACGTGATCGAATTTATGTTATACTCCCGAGTAGTCTAATAATTCTAGTTATTTTTACTTGTCTCACTTACTTGTCTGTCTAGCTAGCTTTGCTTCATGAAAACTGGTACACAAACACTTCTGTTTCCCCAGCTCGTAATTTATTTTACTTTGATCACTTCTTATTATTTCAATGCTCTGAGGTTTTTTCATTCTTATTTTGGAATTTACCCCGTGCTTGCACCGTCTGCTTCCTAAACCGAATTGTGTCAAGCTTCAGCTTCTAGATGTTTATCTTCTTGTTGTGTCAGGTTGTATGTTTATGCTTCATTTCATTTACTATCGGATATTCCTTTTTATTTAATAATTATGATCAGTCATTTTCTCTGTTATCATAGACTGCTGCTATGCTAAATTATATGTGTACTACAATTTAACATTATTTGCATGTTCATTTATCTGATATTGTCATTGCATGAAATTGTACCAGTATTCTTGTATCATGGGTTTTTGTTAAAATACATGTGTATCTGATTTTCTACCATATTTTAAAGCTTCTGCATAAAAACAATATATTTTACTCAAAGAAATTATTTTAAAACCTATTATCAGTATCTTTGCTCCTGCCTAACAGACATGGATTTTCTTTTCTCTCTTACTTATGGCATCACGACCCGCCCGAAGCGCACCCTGACTGTTGTTTAACGGGCCATGACAAATATCACCTTCCCCGACCACCCAAAAAGGCCGCACCACCAATTGTTGAAGTCAGCCAATCCAACAACGATCATTCCATACCACCTCCACAGACTATTCGTCATTCCCCCATCACAACACTACCGGCATGTATGCTACCGCATTTAGAATGATGAAAATTGGTTGTCATCTCACTCAATCCTTGGGACAAGGATTCTTAAAAAGGGGTATAAATAGACAGCAGGGTGCTTGTTAAAAGATAGATGATAATGAATAAAGTCTAGTTTCCCTTTCTACAAAGTTTTTCTCCGCATTTTCCTTCGTTTCTTCTCTCCTAGAGTTCTTGTTCTTGTTAATCTCCTATCTCCGGTAGCCATCATTCTTCACCCCCAACACAGCTTTGTTCTGGAAAGTACCATTAGTCCTCATAGTAAAATAAGTATTAGATGAGAAAATAGTAAGCTCCTCCTAGCGCTGGGCCCCAGTCCCATTTGGAAGTTTGGTGTTTTTTCCCTCTTTCAGCTCCATTTTCCCCTCTGCTTTTCCCTCCACTCTTCACCTGAGCAAATGGTCGTTGGCCGGAAATTTTTTGGAGGGACGGCCTCTCCCCCTTCTTCGTCTATATACATTTCTATTCCTCTCTACCGTCGAGAAGCACAGCGCACCGTCGGCCGTCCTCGCAACCTTCTTCGAAATGACCTCAACTACTCCTCTCTTCTGCCGAGAAGTGCAGCTCACCGACGGTCGTCCTCCTGCCCTTTTCTCTTGAAATACTCCACACAACTGCATCTCATGACAAATGTTGCACTGCAACCGCCACCATGGAGAAATCTAGAGCAACCTTGGACAACATTCCCGCAGTTAAATTAATCGATGTTCCTCTTTGTTTTTTTGTGTTATAGGAGTGATTCTGGTTTATGCGTGAAGTATTTCTATGAATTGTTTTTGTTATATGAGTTATATACGGCCGGATTTTGTGTTTGTAGGCTAACTGGGTTATTCTACGGTCAGATTTTACTCAGATTTTTATACAGCCGGATTTATGTTTTTGTTTAGTATCTAGGTTATACTTCGGTCGGATGTCTTTCATTCACTACTACAACCAGCAGATCTGTCTCTTATACTAATTACGTCTTTTATTTATTCACAAGAGAATGACGTTGTTGTCTTTCCGATTGTGCACTCTGATGAGGAAGCCTACAATATGTACAAAGAGTACGCGCGCAAAATTGGATTCAGTGTGCTCAAAGAACATATCTTATATTGGACTCATACTAGAATTGTCAAGGCGAGCAGTTTTCATGTGAAAAAAGTAGGGCTTAAGCGATTGAATCTAGAGAAGGATGTGTATAGGAAATTCCACAAACTTGATACACGTACAAGGTTTTTGGCTTGCTTGAATTTTGTTGCTGATAAAGAGGGCAAGAATTAGGAGGTGGTAAGATTCGTACAGGAATACAATCATCTGCTCGCTCTAGAGAATGACAGTCATTTGTTGAGAGCTCATCGAGATATATTTGATGTTCAAGAAAGTCTTCTGAAGAGTATGGTCGGTGTTGGGATCAAAACAATTCACGCATACAACTTTATGGCTGATGAGGATGGCGGATACGAAAACATTGCGTTTTGTAAAACAGATACGTACAGTTACGCACAACGAGAACGAAGAGCCCTGATAGAAAGTGTTGATGTCACGAGCTTGCTGAAAATATTTAAAGAAAGACAAATGGAAGATAGAATGTTTTTCTACGATGTCAAAACAGATGAGTTATGTCGTTTAACTAGTTTTTGTTGGATGATTGTCATAGCAAGATTGTTTATGATTTGTTTGGAGATATTATTATATGTGGTGTCACGTACCAGATGAATAAATATAATTTGGCGTGTGCTCCATTTATTATGATAAACTATCACTAGCAAAATGTCTTTATATGTGTTGCCTTCATTGTAGAGGAGGCCATCAAATCTTTCTCCTGGGATTTTGAAACATTTTTGAGATTAGGCGGTGGAAAGCAACTACGAGACCAAGATCAGGTGATGGTCGTGGCAACTACGAGAACTTCACTAGTACTCGACACCGCCTTTGTCAGTAACACATTTCGAAGAAAACACCTTCGAAGATTCCATCTTTCAACAATGATAAGAGTATCAGAGCTGTATTCTATCATTGCATGAGCAAATGCGACGATGAGGCTGAATTTGATTCACATTAGAGTGGAATGATGTCAAGAGGCAACTTGGAAGACAATAGATGACTTTCTGATTTACATAAAGTTAGAAACAAATGGTCCACCGTGTTTAATAAATACATTCTAGACTTTGACATTCTATCTATTCAGAGAAGCAAATCTACGAACAATGTTTTACATGGGTGCACAAAACCTACAAGTTCTATTGTTGAGTGTTATACTGAAATGGAAAAGATGATTTCATCTTGGCGTAGATCTAAACATGATAAAGTTTCAAGTGCAAACACAGTAGCATCACTTTAAAATTTAAAAATTGTCATTTATTAAAACAAACTTCAAAAATTTACACAAGAAAAATATTCTCCGTTTTCAAACAAATTTTTATGGATGGAACAGTTAGTGTGTGCATTAGTAAAGAAGTTAGATACGAGGATGATCATATGTTATGTCACTATACATTGTGACGCATTTGTGAACGACAAGCAATGGCTAGTTAAAGTTAATTCTAACACATATGATGTAGCGTGTTCCTACAAGGATTTTGAAACATAAGGTATGTTGTGTAAACAGATTTTAAGAATATACAACTTGAAGAATGTAAAGTAAATAAATTCTAAATATTTACTAAAAAGATTCACTCTCACGGGCAAGAAAGATTTCTACCTTTCAAAGAGCACATGCATGAAAGAGACCCAACCCAGATTGGTGTTTAGAAAACATCTTATGAGGTTCACTTACGACTTAGCTCAGATAATAGATACCTGCCAACCAGCCCAGCAACATTTCTTGGCTGCCTTGAATGAATTGAGGAGGAGCCCGGAAGAAATAGTTGACAAAGAAGAAGGGTTGAATAAACAAATTAATGAAGGAAAATTTCAAAATACAAGTATGTTGAGGGATCCAAAAGGAACGCGTCGTAAAGGTTTGTCAAATGCTCGATTGAAGAGTTTTTTTAAAAAAACCGGCAAAAAAGCAAAGTAAGTTTGCAATGTTATAATTGAATTCTGAAATTACTTTCCAAATGTCCGAACAATGTTTAATTTATTTTTTGTACAAATTATGTAGGGAGGAATAAGATCCTAAAGATACCATGGGGCGAGTGGATGAAGAACCGAAGGAGTTCGACTTCATGGGAAGTGGCAGCTTTGAAAAAAGCCCCGACAATGTGTCTGTCACTATGTTTAATGAATCAAATGATGAAGTATCTTTGTCCGCGCCCTTTAACTTTTGCAGTGTCCTTGATGTGCTTCTTTGGTAAATATTCATATAAGCTTAAGAGTTGCAGCTCAACTTTGTTATTTCCCAGATTAAGCATCCACATATGTGTCACAAAATTCTTGTTGTTACATTTAGACTCCATTTGTCAAAGTTTTCTACCATCTACATTTTCTTTCTTCTACAAAAGAGCAAAAACAGTTTTAGAACTTTCTTCTTTGAACAAAGAAGCAAAGAGGTGGTTACAAAATCAGTTTTGAACTTTGTCATAGTATAATTGTCTAAAATTATAATAATACACATCTGCGTCACCCAAACATTAAATCAGCATCACCATCATTTTATTAAACAACCCCAACCCTTGCAGCATTTTAGATCAAACTACTTAACAACCTAAACTCTTACAGCATTTTAGATTAATGATAGCATATCAAGCAATAATCAGCTTAACAACACTTAACATCATTTTAGACAACAATAATAACATGACCTATCACAAGACAACAGCACCAATCGAGCCTTAAAACATTTTAGAAAAGTTTATCATATAAATTTAAGGATGAATCAAGTATGAAAATTATGAGATTAAAACAGCAAACCTGAAACTATACTAAAAAACCTAAAACTATCTCAACAAACCTGCACACATTAAAAGCAATCTGAGACTATCTCAGCAAACCTGAAACATACAATCAAAATACATGCAATCAAAATACCCCACAAAGCATAAAAAAGTATAAAGAAATAGTGAAAAAAACATGCAATCAAAATACCTCACAGTTATATAAAACATGTTTAGTAACAGATATATAAAACATTCAATCAGACACTATAATGTCCTCAAAGTAGAGTCATGTTTAGTTGCATCATTCATCAGCCTGAATTGTTATCTTCCGGGTACATAGTACTCACAAAAACATAGTTCTAAAACTGATTATTACCTAAAACAAACATACCACAGTCACTATAACAAACAAACATATCAACCGTCAATATAAAACTAATTGGTATAACATGCAAACATACCACAATCAATATAGTTCTAAAACTGATTGTTATCTACAACAAACATACGTTAATGCCCACCATTCTTCGACTCTGTTTGGCACGGTGGTGGAGGTCATGAACACGGGGGTTAAATTGTCATTCGTTAATGCCCACCTAATAAACTTTGTCCCCTTTTATGTCTACACGGATGATGCTTGTTAGGTGATCCTTAACGAATGACGGTTTAACCCATGCGTTTACGATCGCCACCACCGTGCCAAACGGAGCCTTCATCTCCAACACAGCTTTATGATACGACCCAACTGGGCGCGGGGCTCACCCACCAGGCTGCTCGCAAGGCCGTCTAACCCAGGATCCATAGCTGGCCCCAGCCGATCGTATCAGGGCCGCGGCCCACACACCCCAACCCTTCTCCCTACGGAACACAGGCTGCTCACAAGGCCCAGGGCCCAGGATCCATAGCTGCTCCCGTAAGGCGGGTTGTTGGAGCCGGGAATCGAACCCGGACCTCCCTAGATAAGATAACCTTTCGGGAGAAGGGTTGGGGTGTGTGGGCCGCGGCCCTGATACGATCGGTTGGGGCCAGCTATGGATCCTGGGTTAGGCGGCCCTGCGAGCAGCCTGGTGGGTGAGCCCTGCGCCCAGTTGGGTCGTATCATAAAAGTGCAGGCTCAGTTGGTGATGAGAGTTCACCGAAAGGTTATCTTATCTAGGGAGGTCCGGGTTCAATTCCCGGCTCCAACAACCCGCCTTACGAGAGCAGTTATGGATCCTGGGCTCTGGGCCTTGTGAGCAGCCTGTGTTCCGTAGGGAGAAGGGTTGGGGTGTGTGGGCCGCGGCCCTGATACGATCGGCTGGGGCCAGCTATGGATCCTGGGTTAGACGGCCCTGCGAGCAGCCTGGTGGGTGAGCCCCGCGCCCAGTTGGGTCGTATCATAAAAGTGCACTTTTATCTAGGGAGGTCCGGGTTCGATTCCCGGCTCCAACAACCCGCCTTACGGGAGCAGTTATGGATCCTGGGCCCTGGGCCTTGTGAGCAGTCTGTGTTCCGTAGGGAGAAGGGTTGGGGTGTGTGGGCCGCGGCCCTGATACGATCGGCTGGGGCCAGCTATGGATCCTGGGTTAGACGGCCCTACGAGCAGCCTGGTGGGTGAGCCCCGCGCCCAGTTGGGTCGTATCATAAAAGTGCACTTTTATGATACGACCCAACTGGGCGCGGGGCTCACCCACCAGGCTTATCTAGGGAGGTCCGGGTTCGATTCCCGGCTCCAACAACCCGCCTTACGGGAGCAGCTATGGATCCTGGGCCCTGGGCCTTGTGAGCAGCCTGTGTTCCGTAGGGAGAAGGGTTGGGGTGTGTGGGCCGCGGCCCTGATACGATCGGCTGGGGCCAGTTATGGATCCTGGGTTAGATGGCCCTGCGAGCAGCCCGGTAGCCCAGTTGGGTCGTATCACTTTATTCTGAAAAGTAGCATTAATCCACATAGTAAAAAACAGTATTAGATGAGAAAAGATCAAGCTCCTCATGTCTCCCAGTAAACATTGTCAAAGTTCTCATATCGGAGCTCATCAAACCAAAACGAACTCAAAAATTTAGTTAACACCATCGGAATCGATGAGAAATTCAATAATACAGGCGTAAATGACTTGACAGAGATACGGTGTTCGACCTTGACGAGACGAGAGCATGTCTGGTAATTGGCGTCGAGATTATTGGTAGATGTCATCTGGACGGCGCCAACCCTAACAACGTTCGCCATTGAGCAGAAAAAGGCGGGGCCACGCCAATTTGACTGCTGCTGCTGCGGGAGAAAGGCCTGAAATTTACTTGCGACAGTTTTCGTAATGATATTGAAGGCAAATGCCATCCGACTTCAGAGTAGGCATAAGCTAAGGCCTGAAATGTTATTCATTTTTTTTGGCGTTTTTGTTATCTAGGCGTGACCTTCACAAAATTATTAAAAAAAACGTATTTTGGTTTTCAGGCGGGGCCAACATTTTTTTCTTTCCTTCAATTTTGGCATTAGGCTAGATATATATAGAACTAAAAAAGAGTCTACAAGTTGTTGACATCATGTCTCAAAATAGAAGAGAAAGCATTGGTAAGAGGCATCCCTCTTACCCATTTGGAGTCAAGATGGCAAGCAATTTTTGCAATGTGGTCAGCGGCGGAATTCGCCTTTCGATCAACCTGCGAGAGCACCAGTCTTGGTAGATCCTTCATGTGTCGAGCCACCATGCCTTCAATATTTCCGGAGTAGCAACCGGAAAGGATTGTATTTATCTTTAAGATGGCCTCCTTTGAGTCTCCTTCAAGTATGAATCCAGCCACTCCAGCACAATAATGTGTCGTGAGTTGTAGTCTAGCATTAGCCGCCAAAAATTCTGTCATACTCACCAATCGGCTTCGGTGCGGGATACCTTTGGCAGCAATCAAGTCACCACCATGATTTCAGATTATGCAACCCAGCCCCGCCATGTTGTTGTCGAGGACCGAGCCATCAAAATTTATTTTGCGTCATCCATCGGGCGGGGGCGACCAAGTTGATTGGCGGTTACAAAGGGGCGCCCAGTTCCCGTGCGATGAGTCCAAAATGGCATTGATAATAATTGATGTCGGTAGCAAGAAAGGCTCACCATGCACTTTGGCGTTCCTAACTTTCCAGATGTTATAAAAAATTGAGCAAATGAAAGTGGCCACATCAGGATTCCCGTTGGTAAGATTTTCATTGCAGATAAAATCAAAAAGATCTTGACTGAGAACATTGGGCTGGATATTTAATCTTGACCCTTCAGTTTTTATCTTGGAAGTAAAGCTGCAGAACTGGAGAATATGATGGAGCGATTCCTCAACCCCACACCCCCAAGGACAGCTAGCATCATTGCGAAGTCGGTGGTTGTACAGCCAGTGATTTGTGGGGAGGAAATTATTAACGGCTCGCCATAGGAGCATTTGCATTCTTGGTTGCGACTTGATTTTCCAAATATTGCTTCCAATATAGGGAGACGGGCTGCACTCAGAAAAATAAGTAGTAGCGGCATTCATTTTCTCAGTCTCGGTATGATCCCAGATAAGCTTGTCCGCCACTCCTGCGCCATTTCTCGGCAAAAACTTAATAATCTCCATAAGATCAACACCAAATCAAGTGAGGCAAATGTCAGACCACTTACCTGTTGGGTGTGGCCCGCCATCCAGGTGTTGGATGGGGTGCCTCCCGGGCACACCCGGGTTGGCTCCTGACATGGGTGCATGGGAACTCCATGGTACGGTTTAGTGCAAGGGAGTCGGGTTGGCTCCGGGCATGAGTACAGGGGAGTTCCGGGCACAGTTTAAGTGCGAGGGAGCCATACGAACAGTTTGACCGGTCCTGCCAAAATAATATAAAGAAATTGGTAGCGCCCTTCCTAACACTCCGAGATTTTGGGAGAGTTGGTAGACGTCATTCCTAACATTACCCTCACTATCCAGCAACCCCACAACCTTATCAGGAAGACCATAAACATTTACAAAAGTGGGTCATTTTGATAATTGCATAGTGCCCAGCCAATTGTCATCAAGGGTTGAAACAGAGAGCCCAGAACCTATACACCACAATGTATGTCGGGTGATAATCCCATTTCCCAAGGCAATCGTTTTTCAGATTTTTGATTGGCTCCTTTTACGGGTGAAAAAATCTGTCTCCCAATATTTGCTGCCAAAAGTGCGAGAACCTATACATTTTTTTCTTTTTGCCTGTTCAAAAAAAAACGCTCCTCTGTCTCTTCGAACTCGCGTAGGGCAAACGCGAGGTAGGTGCGCATCTACGCCTCTCCGGGCTTCCCTGCTCCCTCTAAGAACATCTCCGCCTCTCCCGAAGGCGTTTAAGGCTTCATTTGGGGGGACTTGTTTTCACTGATCAAGCGGTTACGACTGCATGAACCGGATCATAATTAAGGTCTGGTTCATGCGGTCGTATCTGCTTGACCGGTAAAAATAAGTCCCCCCAAACGAAACCTAGGTTGATTAGGGCTGAAATATGGAACATTCTCTAACGGAACATCGTCGCATCTACCGACTTTTGTATTTCCTAAACGCCGACGAACATCACCGCCTTCTAAGATTTTCATCTTGTGCACGACGGAGACAACATTAAAAAGCTAAAAAAAAGTTTAAGGAATAACAATGAACTAGTCACTATAAGTTGGGTTTGACTTGCCCTAATTTTATTATTAATACGGGCGTATTACTGCTTTTGACATTCCCTCTGTAGAGATTTTTTGCAACCCAATTTAGTATTGGACCGTATTAATAGTTTGCATCAAGCTTTTGAAAATCGGACAGGACCGCCGGTCCGATCGGTCGAACCGCGGACCGGACACACAGTCGGTCCGGTCCAAGTAAGAAACCACCTCCATCCGCGGACCGCTTGGGAACTGCAGAACTGCGCGGGCGGACCGTCTGGCCGGGAACCGGGCGGGTTTTGGGTAACCGAGCGGGCCAAAGCCCAAAAATTTAAATGAGAGAAATTCGAAACCGTGGGGCTTCAAAACCACATCATTTTCTAATTCAGGACAAGTGGACCACTGGATCATTTAGGGCATGTTTGGCTAAGCATTGGTGGTGAAAACAGTGGTGGGAAACAGTGGTGTAGGAATCGGCTGTTTTGCAGTGGTGAAAATATTTATGAAACTGTTTGAAAAACTGTATTTGCAGTGTTGTGTGAAACAGTGGTGTAGAATTAAACAGTTATATTAATAATTAAAGAACTCAGAGAATTTACGAAATTTAAAAATAAATAAACAATTTGCTCGACATTAATTTTATTTAATTATAAAAGCAAATATATTAATATTGATGGGGTTCCCAAAAATATGTTCGGACGAGTCATAGATATTTTTCCCGATCTTTTCCGGCTCGACGCTACAATTCCAACGGGCACATTCTCGCACAATTTCGAGTATGTTCAGTATTCCAAACGGACGTTAGGACGCACGTATGTGCACTCGATTCGCTCACGAGGTAGGACGATTCAATTTTGACCGATTCACGAGCGTCTTGAGTGACCCGCAATAAAAAATTATTAAACATTTAAACGTTAATTAATTATTAAACATTTAAAAATTATTATATTAATGTTTTAATTAATTACCCTAAAACAATAAATATTAATATAATTTATTAAATACTAATTAATTATGTTATTAATATAAATTTTATATAATATAAAATTTATATATTAATATATAATACAGGAAATCAATATATTAAATTAATATTATCCATGAAAAAACTCATTTCAGTGGATCTGCACTTCGAATGATCTAACTCCTTCATTCCTCCTACATATTTTCATATCTAAAAATGATATATATTCCTCACTGATTTCAAGTAAGATTGCAAAACTCTGCTCTCAGATTTTAGAATGCCTCTCATTCGTGTCAATCTCATTTTAATGTTTTAATCATCCTCTATAGTCTACATGTTTTATTCAATGATTTACAGTTATTTTTATCGTTCACTCAGAACTTTATTTCCTTCGGTTCAACTTCACCCGGGCTCCTAATTCCTCAACAGGTATATCCTCTCTAACCCTACATTTTCACTATTCATCATTTATTCATGCAACATTGAAACAAAAGCAGTCAATATACCTTAATTTCTCTCAACACCAAACAGTTCTTTGAAGAAATGTCAGATGTAGTTTTTCTAGGTTTATCTTTTACCGTAGTTCTTCGAATGATTGCCTACTTTTATTCTTTGAAAACATATATTAATATTAGTTCATATATTAATATTAGACATTAATGATTATGCAACCGAAGGAAATAAAGTAGGCAATCATTCGAAGAACTACAGTAAAAGATAAACCTAGAAAAACTACAGCTGACATTTCTTCAAAGAACTGTTTGGTGTTGAGAGAAATTAAGGTATATTGACTGCTTTTGTTTTAATGTTGCACGAATAAATGATGAATAGTGAAAATGTAGGGTTAGAGAGGATATACCTGTTGAGGAATTAGGAGCCCGGATGAAGTTGAACCGAAGGAAATAAAGTTCTGAGTGAATGATAAAAATAACTGTAAATCATTGAATAAAACATGTAGACTATAGAGGATGATTAAAACATTAAAATGAGATTGACACGAATGAGAGGCATTCTCAAATTTGAGAGCAGAGTTTTGCAATCCTACTTGAAATCAGTGAGGAGTATATATCATTTTTAGATATGAAAATATGTAGGAGGAATGAAGGAGTTAGATCATTCGAAGTGCAGATCCACTGAAATGAGTTTTTTCATGGATAATATTAATTAAATATATTAAATTAATTACCCTCTCTCTCTCCTTCTCTCCCCCCCCCTCTCTCTCCCTCTCCCTCTTCGCTCTCTCTCCAAATCCCCCCATGTTCTCTCTCCAAATCCCCCCATGTTCTCTCTCATGATCCAATGACCAATATTTATTCTATGGCGTGCCCTCCAAATACATATATTCCCTTATATATAAAAGGTAATATATATATATATATACACACACACTAAAATTAAAAAGATGTATCATGACAAGGTATTTGGGCAAGCTAAAAAAGACATTGGACTAACTTCAAACCGTCCGATCAAACGAACACCATCACAGCCGTGTACGATCAAAAGGGTTTGGCGGAAAGGACTCTGCAAAATACATTTTCCGCTTAGCTTTTGAACCCTAACATTTCCTCCCGCGATTCCGTCCCCACGACATCCTCCCTTCTCCGCTCCCTCGATCCCACTGCTCTGTCCCTCGCGCCATAACGATGCAGATCTAAGCCTACACGCAGGAAGACCACCTCAAAGATCAAGCAAGAATTGAAAGATCACCTACTCAAACCTCCGCTCAAGCTTGCAGCAGCCCCGACCACCTCTCTACACCCACTGATCCTCTAAAAAATAGGTGAACCTTCATTGATGCATTAGTATTCCTTTCTGCACCGGTCAATACAAATTCTCTTTGACTCATCCATGTAAAAACACTTTAGTGGATCTACACTTCGAATGATCTAACTCCTTCATTCCTCCTACATATTTTCAGATCTAAAAATGATATTCATTCCTCAAGTAAGATCGCAAAATTTTACTCTCAGATCTGAGAATGCCTCCCATTTGTGTCAATCTCATTTTAATGTTGTAATCATCTTCTATAGTCTACATGTTTTATTCAATGATTTACAGTTATTTTTATTGTTCACTCAGAATTTTATTCTCTTGGTTCAACTTCAATCGGACTCCTAATTCCTCAACAGGTATATCCTCCCTAACCGTACATTTTCATTATTCATCATTTATTCCTGCTACATCAAAACAAAAGCAGTCAATATACCTTAATTTCTCTCAACACCAAACAGTTCTTTGAAGAAATGTCAGATATAGTTTTTCTTAATTTATCTTTTACTATTGTTCTTCGAATGACTGCCTCCTTTTGTTCTTTGAAAACCTGCTTGCAGTCAGTTCTTTATAGAATGACACAAATCAGTAATTCAAAGAACTGCATTAAGCACATTGCATAATCATTAATGTCTGATATTTATATATGAACTAAGAGGTGATTGATATATATGAAAATTTTAAAATAATTATTAAAACTGTAATACTCTGTCATGTGCATCTGTGTCTTATCGAGCCATGATTCCATTGGAATGATTTCTATCCTAACATTGACGATTATTTGGTGTGTATATGCTTTACATTTATGGCTTGATTTCTTTTTCCATTCTCCTATGATCTATATGCTCCTATATCAGAAATTTTTTAGATTTTTTTTAACAATGACATTTTTAAAATTAAAATTTTTAAATCTCTTTCCCATCTCTCCCTCTACCTATTCAAGTCTATGTTATTATTTATGCTTCTTTAGTTCATGATGCTATGACATTTTTGTGCAATCCCATGTTCGCCGAGTGGGCCGACGACCCTAAGAGAGCAAGCAGGCGGACTCAGAACGACCAACTCGCTCTCGCCAAAGCTAGGCGGACAAGCTGCGCGAGCTGTTCAACGCAACCTCGCGCCCGCCTGGAGTTCGTCAAACTCAATATCTCTGGGCTTCGGAGGTAACAATCTTAGAGCGGCCTGACTCGCGCTCGCCTATAGAAGGAAGGCGGGGGGAAAACCAGGTCGCGTCCGCCTCAGGCGCCGGGAAATGCCTCGGCATCCGCCGTCTCGCACTCGCCCAGGGAGCTCGGCAGCCAGTAGGCGAGCTGGACCGGTCGGGCCCGTGTCCGCCAAGGTTCGGGGAGGCGGTGAGTGCCAGCCCCATCAAGCACTCGTCGCCCCAGGTGAGTGGGGGCCTCAGAGTGCCGCTCTCCTTGTGCTCTGTGATGTGTTTTTACCATTTTGCCCCCGCTGGCCTGTCCATAGCCGGTTAGAACAGCAGAGTTGCGGTGTTGGCAGACCTAGTTGGGTTGCACATATTTGTTCAGAACAGCGGAGGTTGGCTATTTGCAAGCCTATTTCAGAAACCTATAAATAGACCCAAGGGGTACCTCAGAAGGCACACTTACTTATCTCCCATTCTTCTAGCGCTTTCTGAGGTTGCCTTAGCTCGGCTCTTGGCTAGGGAGGGGAAGCGCTCTAAGATCTTCCGGGTGTGTGGTGTGACTTCCGCGTTGAGCCCTTAGGTCGGTTCCTTGTTCTTTTTTCTTGTCATTTTGCTTGCATGAGAGAAGTAGGTGTGTGATCACCCCTTCCCCAATGGTGAACTCCATAGAGACCGATTATTCGGTTTCAACATTCTGGTGCGGTGAGCGTGGTCAACACAGAAAACCTTCAGCAGGCTCGATGACCGGAGGAGAAAGACAAGGCTCGGATAGGTCCGACACCCCCCCCCCCACACCCCCACACCCCACACCCCACCCCCGCCTCTCGCCGCGGTGGGGATGTTCAAAGACTTCAGGCGAGAGGTTCTTGGCCTCGTCAGGTCGCACTCGGCGCACGCGCCAAGTGCTCGACTCCAGCGGCGCCAGTACTCGCAGACCAGGCCCTTGGCGAAGACGCTCCCGGCAGGCAAGCTGGGAAAGAAGTTGTAGAGGAAGGAAGAGGCGGCGAGCTCCCCGGGCGAGTACTCTTCCCGGGATTGGCGAGCGGCAGCAAGTTCGGTGAGATGGGGGTGCGAGACCCCCCAGCTCGCTCAGTAGGGGGAGGCAGCCCCTTCAGCGAGCTGGTTTCTTCTGCCCCAATTCCAGAGGGGTTCAGGGAGCCCGAGATGTCCTACTACGCCGGGAAGGGAGACCCGGTCCAGCACGTCCAGTGGTTCGAGGACGTGGTCTCGATCCGACAGATGTCGAATGGGTTCAAGTGCAGGATCTTCGTCATCACTCTCACGGAGAAGGTGAGAGAGTGGTTCCACCAGCTACCGGCCAGCTCCATTTACTATTTTGAGGACCTGCGTTGGGGGTTCATGTTGAGGTTCACCACATCCAAGAGGAGGAAGAAGGAGTCGGAGTCCCTGTTCCACATCAAGCAGGGGATGCACGAGACCTTGGGGAGCTATGTGGACCGGTTCCAAGAGGAGGTGACCCAGGTCCAAGAGATGACGGGCCACACACTAATGATGGCCTTCACCCTGGGGCTGCAACAGGGTTTCTTCAGAATGGAACTGAAGAGGGTGCCGCCCCTCTCCTACGAGGAGCTAATAGAGAGGGCGGCAAGAGAAGTCGACGGGGAGGCGTAGAACACGGAGTTTGCCCGGAAGCTGGCTAGGTGGGCCACGGAGGAAGAGAGGCCAAGAGGTGGCATAGGTTAAGAGGAGAGAAGGGATGATGTTGGGTCCGGCGTTCCTTCACTTGACCTGTGACGCTCTGCTACTTATATAAAAAATTAAGTAGTACCCTCTCCAACAGTCCGGGCTTTTGGTGCAGTTGGGTATGCGCTTGATCCTTCAATTGGTATCAGAGGAGGTCACGGGTTCAAGACCGGGGGGCGCTATTAAATCCTGATTTTTTCCCTTCTACCTGTGTGGGTCCGGTGGGTCAGGCAACCGTGGACATGTGGTAACCCCACCTCTGAGCCATGTGGTAACCCCACCTCTGAGCCGACGGGTTGTGCTGGACGCCGGGGGGGGGGGGGGAATTGTTGGGTCCGGCATTCCTTCACTTGACCCATGGCGCTCTGCTACTTATATAAAAAATTAAGTAACACCCTCTCCAACAGTCCGGGCTTTTGGTGCAGTTGGGTATGCGCTTGATCCTTCAGATGAGCCCCAGCAGAGGGAATAGCAGCAGCAGCAGCCCAGGTGGGGCGCCAGGAGCCGAACCATTGGCTAGGTTGGAGACCGGAGTGGCAATACCAGGGGCCGCAGAGAGGTTTCCAGGGAGGAGACAATCGCCAGGGGGGTCAAGGCCAATTTTACCCTCCAGGCGCGAGGCAGGGCCAGAGACCACCTCTCCCCGACCAGGACCAGGCTATGGTTATAGCTATGGGGTAGAGGAGGAGAGCGGCACGGAGGAGGAGAAGGGAAGTTAGGGTGGAGTTACCCTACTGTGACTTCCATCAGGAGGAGGGGTACGCCACGGCCACGTGCCCGGAGTTCCTCGAGATGAGAGGAAATAGGGAGCAGCAGCAGCAAGACCATCAGGGAGTGCGAATCGAAGAATCATGCCTCGGGTGAAGGAGGACAGGTGTGAAGACCGTGCAGATGTTGGGGCCCAGGGAGGGATCAGAGTGATCCACGGGGGGCGGGGGGGGGGGGGGGGGGGGTCGAGGTTTCCCGCAAGGTAAGTCTCCACACTATGTACCGCCAGGGCATTTTCTCCACATCCCATACCCCACCCCCGAAAGAGAAGATCACCTTCTCGAGGAAGGATATGACGGACCATGAGGACCCCTTTTGCGACGCGCTGGTCATCCAGACAGTGGTCAAGAACTTCACTATCTCCCGGATCCTCATCGACAATTGGAGCTCAGTCAACGTCATCTTCAAGAAGGCGTTTGACACGATGAAGGTGGAGGTCAAGAGGGTGCTGGCCTCAGATGGACCCTTGTTTGGGTTCTCGGGTGAGAGGAATGAGGTAGAAGGAGGAGTGAGCCTCCATATCACTCTGGGGGGGGGCAGTCCCGCACCTGCAGGTTCGTCATTGTTGATGCCCCCAGTAGCTACAACGCAATGACCCCTCATCAGTGCCTTCCACTGCGTTCTGTTATCCTTCCACCAATGCCTAAAGTTCAATGCTGAGGGGATCTAGGTCCAAGTTCGGGGTGACCCCAAGGTGGCAAGGGAATGTTATGTCACGGCGGTGAACTCCATCTCGTGGCAGTGGGGGCCGAGGAGATGGAGCGAAGGATGGAGGAGACAGAACAGGAGGCAGGAGTGGAGATGGAGGTGGAGGAAGACCACACCCGGGTGGAGGTAGCGGGGGAAGTCCTAGAGCCGGCCGAGGCAATGGCCATGGAGGAGGCAGAGGAGGTGATTCCTGCCCCAGGAGGGGAGGATGCTGGAGAATGGGGAGAGTAGTCTCGTTTGGAGGCTGCAGAAGAGATGGTGGAGATGGAGGTTCTCACCCTCGGAGATAGGGTGGAGAAGGTCCGCATCAGCGGGGGGATTACCCCGTCAAATCCGGAGAGGATGATGGAGTGCACCCAAAAGAATGTGGACGTCTTCGCTTGGAGTGGCGTGGAGATGTCAGGGATTGACGCAGACATGGCCTGTCATCGCCTCAACTTGGAACTAGAGGATCGCCCCATCCAGCAGAAGAAGAGTTCCGTTGCGGACAAGCTAGCCGAACCAATCAGGGAGGAAGTATCCAAGCTTCTCAAGGCCGGTTTTGTATCTGAAATACAGTACCCCGGCTGGGTATCCAATATAGTGATGGTTAAGAAAGAAGACGGTCGATGGTGTATGTGTGTTGATTTTTCTCTACTTAATAAATCATTCCCCAAGGATTGTTATCCCTTGCTTCGGATCGACGCGCTGGTTGACTCAGCCGTCAGTTTTCCTGTAATGAGTTTTTTAGATGCATTTTCAGGTTACCACCAGATCATGATGCACCCTCCCGACATCAAAGATGTATCCTTCATCACAGGAGACGGGTGCTACTGCTACAAGATGATGCCCTTTAGGCTAAAGAATGCAGGGCGACTTATCAGAATATGATGGACAGGATCTTTCGAGGGCAAAAGGGGAAAAACTTGGAGGTGTATGTGGATGATCTTATGATCAAGAGTCGAGACGTCGACTCTCATCTCTAGGACCTAGAGGAAACCTTCACCACCTTGAGCGAGTACATGATGTGGTTGAACCCCCTGAAATGTGTCTTCAGGGCAAGCAGGGGCAAGTTCCTAGGCCACCTCCTTATCCCTGCAGGTGTAGAGCCCAACTCTAACAAGGTGAGGGAAATCATAGAGTTGGGATCACCATGAAATACTAAGGAGGTGTAACGGTTGACAGGGAAGCTGGCAGGATTGAGCAGGTTCCTCTCCCAGGACGGAGAGAAGTGCTCCCCCTTCTTCAAAACTTTTAGGGGGGGGGGGCAGAAGTTCGAATGGACTAGGGAGTGCGAGGAGGCATTCCAGGCCTCAAAGAGGTAGTTGACTCAGGCCCCCCTGCTCTAAGGGCCAAAGGAGGGGGAGGACCTATCTTTGTATTTAGGGGTCGGAGCAGAGGCCTTGAGCTCTGTCCTGGTTCCGGAAGAGGGGAAGAAGCAACTCCTCATATTTTATGTGAGTCGGGTCCTGAGGAAGGCAGAACTCTGGTATCCCATCTTGGAGAAGCTGGCCTTCGCTCTGGTCATCTCAGTTCGGAGACTCATGCCCTACTTCCAGGCATACTCGATCTGAGTGGTGACTGACCATCCCCTCCGAAACATCTTTGAGGGGGTGGAGCATTCGGGCCAGTTGGCCAAGTGATCAGTGGAATTGAGCGAGTTCGACATCTCCTTCATTCCCCGTCTCTCGATCAATGCCCAAATAATGGCTGACTTTTTGGCTAACTACGTGGTCGAGGTGGCGGAGGCAGAACTCACTCGCCCAATTACTTGGAAGGTGATGGTAGACGGCATTTCAGGGAGGCATTCCCTGGGGGTGGGGGTTATCTTGGAGAGCCCTCAGGGAACAAGGATCGAGAAAACGGTGGTGGTGCACTTTCCCATCACCAAAACCAGGCCGAGTACGAGGCGGTGATCGTAGGGCTACGCCTAGTCAGGGAGCTGGGGGTACTTAATGTGGAAGTCCTCACTGACTCCATGGTGGTGGCTTCTCAGATCAATGAGAAGTTCGAGGCAAGGGAACCTACCCTCCAGTCATATTTAGCAAAAGTAAAGGGGGTCATTGGCATGTTCCAAACTTTCTCCATCCAGCATGTGCCCCAAGAGGAGAGCGAGCAGGCGGATCGGCACGCAAAGCATGGCCCCCGGGTGGGGGGCACCATTTCTGACCTGTTCCACCCTTCCATCGAAGAAGGAGACCTGATGGAGGTGGATCAACACCCCTCATGGATGGACCTGTTCACGACCTCCCTTTCCACAGGAGAATATCCGGAGGGGATGGACAGGAAAAAGTTCAAGCATAAGTCGACATATTATCTTATGCGTGACATGCAGCTTTATAGAAAGACCCTCTTCGGCATGTTGGCACGCTGTGTGGCCAAGAGGGAAATCCAGAAGATCCTGGAGGAAGTCCACTCAGGGGAGTGCGGAAGCCACTCAGGGGACAGAACCTTGGAAGGAAGAATCATCAGGCAAGGGTACTTTTGGCCGACCCTGAGCCATGACGCCACGGAGTTCGCAAAGAAGTGTAGCAAGTGCCAGTTGTTTGCCCCCCTCCAACTACAGCCGTCGCAGCGCCTCAGGAACATCACGGTGCCCTGGCCCTTTGCAATCTGGGGAATGGATCTGGTAGGGTTTTTCTCCCAGGTCAGCGAGCAGAGGAGATTCTTGTTGGTCATGGTCGACTATTTTTTCAAGTGGTTAGAAGTAAAGGCACTGGCCAAGGTGACCTCCTAAGTAATCCGAAATTTTGTGTGGGGGGAGATCATCTGTCGGCACGGATTGCCCCAGGCCATTGTCACGGATAACGGGCCTCAGTTCGCTAGCGCCGAGTTCATCGGTTTCTACGGGAAACTCGGGATTGATCTCAGGTTTTCTTCAGTTCACCACCCTAGGACCAACAGACAGGTGGAGGCGGCGAACAAGATCATCGTCAATATCCTCAAGAAGAAGGTAGAAAACTTGAAGGGTAGTTGGGTGGAACAGCTTCCATCAGTTCTTTGGCTTAGAACGACTCCTATTACCGCCACGATGGAAACCCCTTTCAAGCTCTCCCATGGATGTGAGGCAGTACTCCCGGTAGAGTTCGAGGTCCAGACGCTGAAAGTGAGGGTATAGATAGGTTCTTATTCTATAGGGGGGTGAATAGAGTATTTAAAAACTTATTTAAAAATTTAATTTGCAGAATAGAAATACTAATAAAAGAGACTAGAGAACAAAAAAGAAGGGGCTACCACAACAACACAGCACACAAAGAAATCACAAAGCAACACAGACGATACAAGAAAATTTATAGTGGTTCACCAAAACTGGTTACATCCACTCTTCTACCACCCATGTAGGAATCCACTTAGGTTTTTGATTAGGTGCCCTATCACCACAAGATCTGCTTCAGGTAGATCTAGAAACCCTTTGAGCTTTTGATCAAGAGCTCAAAATCCAATAGGTTTTTGATCAAGTGCCCTATCACCAAAGAGTTCACTTTTGAAGGGAGAGATAACCCGGTACAGATGGAGGTAAAAAAAAAGTATATGAGAATCTTCTCTTTCTCAGACAAGTGAGAAGATTATGTGGATTAAATAAAAAATCCAAGCTCCCCCTGGGATATTGTATGAATTCAGGAAGATGAAGCTTGGCCCTGGGTGTAGGTCTTCAAAGTGAAAAGATTGTAGAGCCCTTTTTGAATCTGATAACAGTGGTTGATGTTGAGATTCTCTGTGAATCTTTGAAGACTGAAGAGAGAAGAAGACTAAAAAAAATTGTTCAGAAAGAGTTCTTCTTCTTAGCAAAACATGCAGTATCCACTGAGAGCAAAAGATCCTTTTCTTTCTGTTTGATTTCTGATTTGTGTACTATCTGATTCTTTTTTTTCGTTATCTTGAGATATATGTTCTGTCAGTGAGAAGAAAAACGGCCTGAATTTGAATTCCCAAGGCAAGACATAATTTACTGCAAGAAATAAGGAGCCCAAACGGCTAGAATGGCTGGCAGACATAAATACAATCCATAACCATCTCTACACAATATACTGTGAATGTTATAATAAATGCTTCAAGAAATACGGCTATCATCCTTAGGAGTATCAGCATTTATTATCAGAATATATCTTGCCTTAAAATAATTGACCATAGCCATACCAAATAATGACTTCTGACTGATCTGAAAAAAACTGATAGAAGAAGACATCAAAAAAATCATAAGGCTCGGATCAGAGATCGTCAACCAGGAATAAGAGATCGTCGAGCTTCGATTACCGAAGAGAAACAAGAGATCGTAGAGCTCAGTTCAGAGTAAGAGACTCTGAGATCGTCGATGGGAGATCGATGATCGTCGAGCAGAGTTCGACTATAGTCGAACTGTTATAGATGGATCTCAACATATTCTGAATCTGAATCTGAGTCCAATGCAAAGCTAGTCTGCCCAAACCTGATCTAAAGGGGATCTAACTAAGACTAAAGACAGAGACCCTGGCTCTACAAGAGGGTCTAAACAACCTAAGAGTAAACCTAGCACAAAGCCAAACAGAGGTTCCAAAAATCTCCCCCTATTTGTGTGAGGTCACTCAAAAACAAAACTGAAAAGAAATGAAATGCAAAAACCATAAATATCTGAAGGAATGAAATACCATCAACAGATATGTTATAGCAGTACATTGTACATATTCAGTTAATCATTAAACAAATAACATAAACTATGGTTTATCAAAAGAAGAGCCAGATGAAGGTTTTAAGAAAATTATCTTCTTGCTTGGGTCTTGTACATTCTTCTTGGAAGTCATCAAGTCTTGCCCACCAAGAGATGTCTGAGTGTAGACTCTGGGCATAACTGCTTCTGGATGCAAATCCATATAATCAGATGGATTGAAGACTTTCTTGCTTACTTGAAGTTTATCCAGCTCCTTTCCTCTGAAAGATGACATAGTAGAGAATGAAGATGGATCTTTCCCTTCTTCTACAGCTTTTCTGATCTGAGAAAGGCCAATCAGTTCCTGAAGTCTAGCCATCCTGAAGTTTGGGTCAAGTTCCTATTCAACAGGTAGCTGATCTTCTTGAGGAGGCAATACAGTGATTGCTTTGAACTGAGTGGATTGAGCTTGAAAGCATGTTGAATTAAGCTGTTCATCATTTTGAGAGTAGAGAGAACTAGGAGGGGCAGCCTCACTATATTTTCCTTTAGATCTGAGAGATACATCATGTCTTTTGACTGGGTAAGTAGCTGTCATTTGAGTCTTTGAAGCAATTTGTTGGAGAGAAGGGGAAGATGAAGGATTCTGATAAATTACTTCTTTCACTTGCTCTGAGGAGCTCTGATTTCTGTGTTGCTGTCTGCTTCCCTTAAATTGAGTTCTGGAGGATCTGTCCTGCCTTTGAGATGATCTTGAATAAGAGGAAGGCTGGGAGGATGCACTAGAAGCTCGAGAGATAGCACCTAAAGCACTAGCAGGAGGAGGAGGAGGAGGAGGACCTCTTCTGAATTTCTAAGGAGGTGGAGAATATCTCCTGCTCTTCTTTCTTGCTTTTTGCTCATTCTTGGATAGCCACATCCAGCTCTCCATGCCAGGGTATGGGGTAATTCCTTTCAAAATGTAATAAGGTGTATCATTAGTATTTTTTGGTTTAGGAGCAGCCTGGGGAGCAACTTTTCTTTTCTTTGAGGCTTTCTTTTTCTTAGAATCACTATCATCTGAATCATCATCATCAGATAAAACTTGAGGATTGATATATAATTCATCTATTTCCTTTATTTGCTTGTCAATAATCTTCTTAGCAGCCTTTTCTTTGGCTTCTTCCAGAATGTCATTAGCAGTCAAATCATCCAAAGAGGGATAAGGACTAATAGTCTCACAAAGACTGATTAGACTTGTTTCTAGGGCTAAAGCCAAATTTTCTGAGGCCACTAGATCAAGTAAATCATCAGCAATTGAGAGAGCATCATTCTCATTCTTCTTTTCTGAAGAATCAAAAACTCAACATCCATAGAGGATGACATATCTGTACATTCTGTAACTGATAGAGTGTCTGAACAAGCTGGAGCTGATTTATTCTGCAGAAGATGTTTCATAACAGAGGGACTTATGGGTCTGGTATAACAGACCATAGCCCTGGAAGAAATAGCCTCATCTGAAAACAAAACTGCTCTGAACAAAGAGAAAGAATGTAAAAGAATTTTCAAATCAATAGATGGGTTAATAAAATAATAACCACTGGATATCTCAGGGATTGACACATCAGTGTCCTCATCTGTCATCAGTAAATTTGAAAATAGGACTATATATGAACAAAACTTTTGAAAAGCTTCTTCTTCCTGTTCTGCTGGAGGAATCTGAACCTGAAGTTCTGCTGATACTGGACCTGCAGCATCTTCATGGGACATCTCCCCCTTCCTGGTTTCAGTGAGGACTAGAACCAGGACCCTAGATAAAGAAGGGACAGAGGAAGAGAGAGAAGAGGTGATGAGGGCAAAAAGAGAGGAAATAGATTGAGCAAGAGGTGAAATTGCCTCTGCTATCAGGGATTTTAGGGTAGGAGTGAGAAGTTCAAGAATATGAGAGAGAGAGATATGATCATCTTGAAGAAAGTCAGCTGGAGTCTGAGTTGAGACAGAAGTATGAGAGGGAGGAGGAGTGAAATCTGTCATGATTTCATCCTGGATTGGAGAGAATCTGGGGAAATGGATGGGTGAATTTTGAGGAGAGTTGTGAGGAGAGGCTTCAATGTTTATTGGTGAATTAGGTTGACGAGAAGGGGAAGAGTGAGGAGAGAGCAGATCAAAATTTGGAGATGACAAGTTGGAGAAGAGTTGAGATGTAATATGGTGTTGAGGAGACTGGGTATGCGAGGAAAGAGTGGCTTGAGATGAAGGAGGAGTTGGAAAGGCAGAGGTAGGGTGAGAAGAGACATTGGGGATGGTTGGAGATGCAGGGGGAGGAGGAAGGGAGGGAACTTCATCAGTAGGGTGAGGAGTGGCTGTGGAAACCCTGGTGTCCTCAGATGTGCAAGAGGAGGTTCCTGCCCTAGAGGGTTTTTGAATTGACCTCTCCCACTTCCCGAACAAAGATGAATCCATCCTTTTGCTGGCATTAATAGCTATGGTTGGAGAAACCAAAAGCTCTGGGGCTTTCTGTTGAAGGAATATTCCTATAATCCTTCCTAGACAGACTTCCTTTTTGTTATTCTTTCTTTTAATCAGATCAAAAAACAAACTGGCCCAATCAATGGCCTTCTTGTTTACTAAAGAAGACATTATGGCAAACTGCTGCCTGTTGATATTATCATGGGCCGAGTGCTTGCCAAGCAGAACCTTGCCCACTATATCCGCGAGAAACTTAAACCCTACAGATAGGTTTTTCTTTAATAACTTAGATGGAATGCCCTCGGCATGACCCATCTCTAGAAGCATCCTGTAATATTCTGCACTGTCCTGATCTAAATCATCTGTTCCATTCCTTAGCTCAAAAATTTCTATAAGAGATGTAGGGTTTAGAGTAACCTGCTGTCCCGAGATGGAACCAATCATCGAAGAATCATTGACAGAGGAGGTGTAAACCCATTCCTTTATCTCAGCAACAGATAGCTTTATCTTTGTAGACATAAGTTTCTTCAACCCTTGATCGTCGCAAAGCTGCTGCATTTCCTGAAACACAACATCACAATGACTGAAGGAGCCGAAGTCGACATCAAATCCTGTGTCGAACTTCATCACTGTGAGAACTGCTGCAGAGATCGCCATGGAAAACATGTAAACTAGAGAGAGCAAAAAAACAAGAGCAGAGGGGACATATGAAAGCGCGGGACAGAGATCGAGAAGAAACCAACATATAGGTTTTTGGAATATGAAGAGACGATCTCTGGCCGACGATAAAAACAAAAACGTCGATCTTAGGTCAAAGATTTAATTTATAAGCAAATAATATCTTTGGTCTCTGATCTCAGTCGGAAAAGCAATCATCGTGCTGAGGTCGATGATTAGTTTTCTGAAGCAAAGTCGTCGATCTCCGGTCAACGATTTTGTCTTCACACAGAGCTATCGTCAATCTCAGGTCGACGATTGAGCTCAAGATGAGTTCGAAGATCGTCGATCTCCTTTCGACGATCGTTGACCACATCTTCACACAGACAAAATTCAGGATTAATCCATTCCATTTATCATTCCAAGATGATTCAAAAAGAATAGATGTTTTTGCACATCCAGAGGCTTGGTAAAAATATCTCCTCTTTGCAAATCAGTGGAGATAAACTTGAGGTTAATCTTGTTTTTGTCAACACAGTCTCTAAGAAAATGATGCCTTATTTTTATATGCTTGGTTCTAGAATGCAGGACTGGATTTTGTGCAATAGATATGGCACTGGTACTGTCACAAAATATGGTGGAATCTTTGAGAGAGTACCCATAATCCAGTAGCTGATTTTGAATCCACAAGATCTGTGAACAGCAACTACCAGCTGCTATATATTCAGCCTCTGCAGTTGATGTAGACATAGAAGATTGTTTCTTGCAAAACCAGGAAACTAATCTATCACCCAGGAACTGACAGGTTCCTGAAGTGCTTTTTTTGTCAACTCTGCAACCAGCATAGTCAGCATCAGAATATCCAGTTAATTCAAATTCTGACTCTGTGGGATACCAAAGTCCTAAATTAGGACAACCCTTTAAATATCTTAAAATTCTTTTGAGGAGAATTAAATGAGATTCTTTAGGATTTACTTGAAATCTAGCACAAAGACATGTTGCAAACATTATATCAGGTCTACTTACAGTAAGATATAATAGGGACCCAACAATGGCCCTAAAATTTTTCTGATCAACAGGTTTGCCCTTTTCATCAGAATCAATTACTGCATTAGAAGCCATAAGTGTCTTCATAGCTGAGGCATCAGCCATCCCAAACCTTTTTACTAATTCCTTAACATATTTGGACTGGGATATGAAGACGCCATCAGGATCTTGCTTTACTTGAAGACCAAGAAAGTAAGAGAGTTCACCCATACTACTCATTTCAAACTTGGAGTGCATAAGGTCAGGAAACCTTTTGCAAAGTTTAGAATCAGTAGATCCAAATATAATATCATCAACATATACTTGAACGGACATATGAAAGCGCGGGACAGAGATCGAGAAGAAACCAACATATAGGTTTTTGGAATATGAAGAGACGATCTCTGGCCGACGATAAAAACAAAAACGTCGATCTTAGGTCAAAGATTTAATTTATAAGCAAATAATATCTTTGGTCTCTGATCTCAGTCGGAAAAGCAATCATCGTGCTGAGGTCGACGATTAGTTTTCTGAAGCAAAGTCGTCGATCTCCGGTCAACGATTTTGTCTTCACACAGAGCTATCGTCAATCTCAGGTCGACGATTGAGCTCAAGATGAGTTCGAAGATCGTCGATCTCCTTTCGACGATCGTTGACCACATCTTCACACAGACAAAATTCAGGATTAATCCATTCCATTTATCATTCCAAGATGATTCAAAAAGAATAGATGTTTTTGCACATCCAGAGGCTTGGTAAAAATATCTCCTCTTTGCAAATCAGTGGAGATAAACTTGAGGTTAATCTTGTTTTTGTCAACACAGTCTCTAAGAAAATGATGCCTTATTTTTATATGCTTGGTTCTAGAATGCAGGACTGGATTTTGTGCAATAGATATGGCACTGGTACTGTCACAAAATATGGTGGAATCTTTGAGAGAGTACCCATAATCCAGTAGCTGATTTTGAATCCACAAGATCTGTGAACAGCAACTACCAGCTGCTATATATTCAGCCTCTGCAGTTGATGTAGACATAGAAGATTGTTTCTTGCAAAACCAGGAAACTAATCTATCACCCAGGAACTGACAGGTTCCTGAAGTGCTTTTTTTGTCAACTCTGCAACCAGTATAGTCAGCATCAGAATATCCAGTTAATTCAAATTCTGACTCTGTGGGATACCAAAGTCCTAAATTAGGACAACCCTTTAAATATCTTAAAATTCTTTTGAGGAGAATTAAATGAGATTCTTTAGGATTTACTTGAAATCTAGCACAAAGACATGTTGCAAACATTATATCAGGTCTACTTACAGTAAGATATAATAGGGACCCAACAATGGCCCTAAAATTTTTCTGATCAACAGGTTTGCCCTTTTCATCAGAATCAATTACTGCATTAGAAGCCATAAGTGTCTTCATAGCTGAGGCATCAGCCATCCCAAACCTTTTTACTAATTCCTTAACATATTTGGACTGGGATATGAAGACGCCATCAGGATCTTGCTTTACTTGAAGACCAAGAAAGTAAGAGAGTTCACCCATACTACTCATTTCAAACTTGGAGTGCATAAGGTCAGGAAACCTTTTGCAAAGTTTAGAATCAGTAGATCCAAATATAATATCATCAACATATACTTGAACTAACAGAATCCTATCATGATGATGTCTAACAAATAAAGTCCTATCTACAGTGCCTCTAGAAAATTTATGCTCTAAAAGAAAGCTAGCTAGGGTTTCATACCAAGCTCTTGGAGCTTGCTTTAGACCATAGAGAGCCTTATGCAATTTGAAAACATGGGAGGGGTGAGTTTAAGAGATAAAACCTGGTGGTTGTTCCACATATACTTCTTCTTTAAGTTCCCCATTGAGAAATGCACTTTTGGCATCCATTTGATATACCTTGAATTTCTTGTGAGCAGCATATGCCAAGAAAATTTTGATAGCTTCAAGCCTTGCAACAGGTGCAAAGGTATGATCATAGTCAATATCTTCTTCTTGCCTGTAGCCTTGTGCTACTAATCTTGCTTTGTTTCTGACAACTATGCCTTGAGCATCCAATTTATTTCTGAAGACCCATTTAGTTCCAATTACTAGCTGTCCTTTGGGTCTAGGAACCAAAGTCCAAACTTTGCATCTTTCAAACTGATTTAGCTCCTCTTGCATTGCAATAATCCAGTGTGGATCTTGCTCTGCATCTTTAATGGATGAGGGTTCAATATGAGATAAGAAACAGGCATGCATCATATCTTCATTGAGTTGATGCCTTGTTTGCACACCCACTGACATGTCTCCTATCACTTGAGATATGGGATGATCTCTAAATGTAACATAGTCAGGAGGTGGAGTTTGATCAACAACAACATCATCAAGAATTAATTCCTCTTGTGGAATTAAGTTTGATGTTGGAGAGCCTTCAGCAGTTTCTAGAGATTCTTCTTCACTATCTTCATCAATCTGTGGAGAGGGATGAGATATCACCTTTTGGGTTACATTCAATTTATCCAATTTCTCACATAGATTTGGTACCTGCAAGAGATTACTGGTAGAAGCTTCCTTCTCCTTGTAAAACATATTAGTTTCATCAAAAGTAACATGAACAGATTCTTCAATTTTCAAAGATGATTTATTGAAAACCCTATATGCCTTGCTAACTTGGGAATATCCTAGAAAAATTCCCATTGTAGCTTTGGATTCAAACTTTCTAAGGTAATCTTTGTTGTTATTATGAATAAAACAAATGCAGCCAAAAATTCTAAAATAATCTATTTTAGGTTTCTTCCCTTTGAGTAATTCATAGGGAGTCTTGCCCTTAAGTTTGTGCATCAAACTTCTGTTCAGAACATAATTTACTGTTCTTACAGCTTCTGCCCAATAGGATTGAGGCATGTGAGCATCAGTAAGCAATGTGCCTGCAGCTTCAATGAGTGTTCTATTTTTTCCTTTCAACTACCCCATTTTGTTGGGGAGTTTTGGAAGCAGAGAAGCAATGCCTGATACCTTCCTTCTCACAGATTTCTTGCATAGAAAGAGATTCAAACTCAGTGCCATGATTACTTCTGATCAATGCAACTTGAGTAAAGTACTCAATCTTTATGCATTTTAGAAAGTCTGTAAGAACCTTGAAGTTATTTGACCTGTTTCTCAAGAAGAAAACCCAAGAGAACCTAGAGAAGTCATCTACAATGACTAAAGTATAGAACTTCCCTCCCAGGCTTTGTACAGCAATTGGTCCAAAAAGGTCCAAATGAAGCAGATACAAAATCCTAGGTGAATCACTCTTATTAACTGATTTAAAGCTATTTTTAGTTTGCTTTCCTTCTTGACAAGCCTTGCAAAAGCTTTCCTTCTTGTAGGGGTAAGATGGCAATCCTTTAACAAGGTTGTCCCTAGATAACCTAGCAATGTTTCTAAGGTTTACATGCCCTAGCCTTTTATGCCATAAAGTATTATTATTGCTAACTTGATTAAATAAACAGATTTCTGAATAAGCAGAATGAAAATAAACTAAGTAAATATTGCCTAACCTATATCCTGACAACACAATGCTATTATTTAAAGAAATATTGCACTTTGAATCAGTAAAGCATACCTCATAACCTGCATCACATATCTGACTTATAGATATCAAGTTATGTTTCAGACCACTTACACATGCCACTTTCCTGAATGTGACATCTCCGAGTGTGAATTCTCCATATCCTTCTGTTTGGCCAAAGCTTAAGTCACCAAATACAACTTTTGGACCCAGCTTTGCCTTGTAGTTATTTAGGTTGGCCTTGTTTCCTGTCATGTGCTTGGAGCACCCACTATCCAGGTACCATCTATCCTGTATGGTAGGATAGATCTTCACCTATAAGAAGGCAGATTATACATTTTGGACCTAGGTAACCTTGGGTCCTGGCTTCTTTTCATACTTAAAACTTGAAATATAAGAATATTTAGGTTGAAATTTATAGCCTAAGGGATGAAATCTCCTAGGTGGTATTATCCAGTTAGTTAAGGTATGAAATGATTTAGAGTTAGGGTTCTTATTGAGATTTCTGTTCATGTTGAAATTTAAGTTTTGATAACTCTATTCTGAGTTCGACGGTTTAGGTTGAGATCGTCGATCTGCGTTCGACGACCAGCATTGATGTCGTCGATCTCGGTTCTCAGAGTAATAGTAGCTATTATCTGGGTTCCACGATCGTTGATCTCTGGTAGACGATACATAGTGATATCGTCGATCACCGTTTACAGATTGTTTTAACTCAAGCTCTGGGTTCTGAGAACGTCGATCGGCATTCGACGCATAATGCTGAGATCGTTGATCTTGGTTCGACGATTTTTGTTGAGACTTAGCTATTTGTTTTTCTTTATTTTTCTCAATTTGTTTTAGAACCTTTTTAATTTGCTTTGTATTTTTCTTGCCTTTTTCTGAAATAAACTTTATGGGTTGTGAGAGCTGATTTTTCTGGATGACTGGTGGTTCACTAGATGATGCACCTAATCCCAACTTACTTTTATTAAGCCTAGCATTGAGTGTGCTGGTTATTTCTTCTAGCTGTTTACTTCTTCCATTTAATGATTCCTCTAGCTATTTTGCCTTACTTAATTCCATTTTCAGAAAAATGATTTGTTCACTATACAAGTCTATTTCATTTTTTAATTTGTTGTTCTCTGATACTAAAGTGTCATAGTTAACTTGCCTATCTCTGAGAAGTTTGATTTCCTTCTCAGACCTAATTAGATCACTACACATAGATTTGAAGTTTGATTTAAAATCTTCAGAGGTAAAGTCAAAATCTTCCAACACCTTATCACAATTTGAACATTCTTCAGATTCTTCTTCTTTTGAGACATTTCCTGAAGCATTGATGGCCATTAAGCACATTTCCTTGGCATTTGCTTCTTCTTCATCTTCACTAGAATTGGAGGAAGATGATTCTTCAGTATCACTCCATGTTTCTGCAACAAATCCTCTCTCCTTCTTTTTGTGTTTATAGAAGAATGGTTTGCTGGAGTGTTTCTTGGAGTCTTTCTCCTTTCCTTGTGCTTGTTTTCTGGACACTCTGGAAGAATGTGTCCAGCTTTTCTGCAACCAAAACAAATGATTTCTTTAGAAGGAGTTTTATCATACCTTGGTTTATCATCACTCCTTGATGATTTTATTCTAAATTCTTTTCTCCCCATCTTGAAGAATCTCTTTGCAAAGAGACTCATCAGTTCTTCATTTGATGGAGAAGTTTTTGATTCTTCTGAAGCTTTGAAAGCAATACTCTGCTCATTCCTTGTTGGTGTAGCATTCTTTTGTTGCTCAGCTTCTCTTGTCTTCAACAGCTATTCATAGGATTTCAGCTTTCCTAAGACTGATTCAGTGGTCATCTCATGTGTGCTTCTGGTCTTTCTGATAGGCCAGATTCTAGAGTCCCATGAGCTTGGGAAGCACATGAGAATCTTGTCATTTATTTATGTGACTGAGATGTCCTTGTCAAGGGTTTTTAGTTCATTAACAATGATACTGAGTCTGTTATACATCTCAGAAACTTGCTCAGTTTCTTCCTTTTTAAAATTCTCATACAGGGAGATGAGATGAGCTCTCCTGTCCTTCCTTTCATCTGTTGATCCTGCAACCATCTGGTTTAAGGAATCCCAGATGGCCTTAGCTGATTCACATTCAGCTACCTTCTAAAATATGTCGTCAGACATTGTTTGTGCCAGTATATTCATGGCTTTTGCATCAGCAATTTTTGCTTTCTTGTATGCATCATTGTAGTCTGGAGGAGGTACTGCAGTCATATTTGTGGAAGTGCTTGGGGTGGCAGCTAGTGGCAAAGGTACTCCTGTTAAGATAAAAGCATAAACATCTTCTCTAATAGAGTTCATATAAAGTCTTATTCTTGCCTTCCAGATTCCAAACTTTTGCAAGTTGCAAACTGGAGGTCTGGTGCTGCAAAATCCTTGTACTAAGCCATGGTATAACAAAGAGGAATAGAGTAAGAAAATATCTATCGGAGATCTTAGGTTCAGGTGTTAGCCTGTACAACCTTCAACAAAAACACACCCTCTGATACCAATTAAAAGTGAGGGTATAGATAGGTTCTTACTCTAGAGGGGGGGGGTGAATAGAGTATTTAAAAACTTATTTAAAAATTTAATTTGCGGAATAGAAATACTAATAAAAGAGACTAGAGAACAAAAAAGAAGGGGCTACCACAACAACGCAGCACACAAAGAAATCACAAAGCAACACATACGACACAAGAAAATTTATAGTGGTTCACCAAAACTGGTTACATCCACTCTTCTACCACCCAGGTAGGAATCCACTTAGGTTTTTGATCAGGTGCCCTATCACCACAAGATCTGCTTCAGGTAGATCTAGAAACCCTTTGAGCTTTTGATCAAGAGCTCAAAATCCAATAGGTTTTTGATCAGGTGCCCTATCACCAAAGAGTTCACTTTTGAAGGGAGAGATAACCCTGTACAGATGGAGGTAAAAGAAAAAGTATATGAGAATCTTCTCTTTCTCAGACAAGTGAGAAGATTATGTGGATTAAATAAAAAAATCCAAGCTCCCCCTGGGATATTGTATGAATTCAGGAAGATGAAGCTTGGCCCTGGGTGTAGGTCTTCAAAGTGAAAAGGTTGTAGAGCCCTTTTTGAATCTGATAACAGTGGTTGATGTTGAGATTCTCTGTGAATCTTTGAAGACTGAAGAGAGAAGAAGACTAAAAAAAAATTATTCAGAAAGAGTTCTTCTTCTTCTTCTTAGCAAAACATGCAGTATCTACTGAGAGCAAAAGATCCTTTTCTTTCTGTTTGATTTCTGATTTGTGTACTATCTGATTCTTTTTTTTGTTATCTTGAGATATATGTTCTGTCAGTGAGAAGAAAAACGGCCTGAATTTGAATTCCCAAGGCAAGGCATAATTTACTGCAAGAAATAAGAAGCCCAAACGGCTAGAATGGCTGGCAGACATAAATACAATCCATAACCGTCTCTACACAATATTCTGTGAATGCCATAATAAATGCTTCAAGAAATACGGCTATCATCCTTGGGAGTATCAGCATTTATTATCAGAATATATCTTGCCTTAAAATAATTGACCATAGCCATACCAAATAAAGGCTTCTGACTGATCTGAAAAAAACTGATAGAAGAAGACAGCAAAAAAATCATAAGGCTCGGATCAGAGATCGTCGACCAGGGATAAGAGATCGTCGAGCTTCGATTACTAGAGAGAAATAAGAGATCGTCGATCTGAGCTCGGGGATCATCGAGCTCAGTTCAGAGTAGGAGACTTTGAGATCGACGATGGGAGATCGATGATCGTCGAGCAGAGTTCGACTATAGTCGAACTGTTATAGATGGATCTCAACATATTCTGAATCTGAATCTGAGTCCAATGCAAAGCTGGTCTGCCCAAACCTAATCTAAAGGGGATCTAACTTAGACTAAAGACAGAGACCCTGGCTATACAAGAGGGTCTAAACAACATAAGAGTGAACCTAGCACAAAGCCAAACAAAGGTTCCAACAGACGCCTCGGGTGGTTGAGGCGGAGGAAGGAAGGGAAGAATGGAGAGTTCAAAATGAAGAGTAACTACGACTCTCTCTAGACATGGTGGAGGAGCTACGTGACCTCTCCGCCATCCGGCAAGAAGAAGTGAAGAGAAGAATGGCTAAGTACTTTGACAAGAACGTCAGGGTAAAACAGTTCGTTGAATGGGACTTGGTCCTGAGAAAGGTTGATGTCGCGGGGAGATCAGCCGCTGTGGGGAAGCTCATCCCCAACTAGGAAGGTCCATACATTGTACAGGAGGCATTGAGGTCAGGAGGGTATCGCATTCGGAATGTGGAAGGCGAGACCCTAAGTCTCACCTGGAGTGGTGACGACTTGAAATGTTTTTACCCTTGAGTCCTATAAGTAGTGTTCCATTTTCTAATAAAAGCTTCTCGATATGCATGTGCCCCCGCCATGGTTTGTGCAAGTAAAAGTGTTCATTACCTAGACCCCGAGCAGATCCTGCTGCTAGGCCCTCACCTAGTTGGCAGGGCTAGATGTCACTCGGTGGAGTCTACCGAGACCCCGAGCATATCCCACTGCCAGGACCTCACCTAGCTGGCAGGGCTGGATGTCACTCGGTGGAGTCTACCTAGACCTCGAACAGATCCCGCTGACAGGCTCTCACCTAGCTGGCAGGGCTGGATGTCACTCGGTGGAGTCTACCCAGACCCCGAGCAGATCCCGCTGCGAGGCTCTCACCTAGCTGGCAGGGCTGGATGTCACTCGGAGGAATCTACCTAGACCACGAGCAGATACCGATACCAGGCTCTCACCTAGCTGGCAGGGCTGGACGTCACTCGGAGGAGTCTACCTAGACCCCGAGCAGATCCCGCTGTCAGGCTCTCACCTAGCTAGCAGGGCTGGACGTCACTCGGTGGAGTCTACCTAGATCACGAGCAGATCCCTCTACCAGGCTCTCACCTAGCTGGCAGGGCTGGATATCACTTGGTGGAGTCTACCCAGACCCCGAGCAGATCCCGCTGCCAGGCTCTTACCTAGCTGGCAGGGCTGGATGTCACTCGGAGGAGTCTACCCAGACCCCGAGCAGATCCTGCTGCTAGGCTCTCACCTAGCTGGCAGGGCTGGATGTCACTCAGAGGAGTCTACTCAGACCCCGAGCAGATCCCGCTGCTAGGCTCTCACCTAGCTGGCAGAGCTGGATGTCACTCAGAGGAGTCTACCCAGACCCTGAGCAGATCCCGATGTTAGGCTCTCACCCAGCTGTCAGGGCTGGACGTCACTCAGAGGAGTCTACCTAGAGCCCGAGCAGATCCCGCTGTCAGGTTCTCACCTAGCTGATATGGCTGGATGTCACTCGGTGGAGTCTACTCAGACCCCGAGCAGATCCTGCTGTCAGGATCTCACCTAGTTGATAGGGCTGGATGTCACTCGGAGGATTCTACCCAGACCTCGAGCAGATCTTGTTGTCACGCTCTCGCCTAGCTGGCAGGGCTGGATATCACTTGGAGGAGTCTACCCAGACCCTGAGCAGATCCTGCTATCAGGCTCTCACCCAGCTGGCAGGGCTGGACGTCATTCGGAGGAGTCTACCTAGACCCCCGAGTAGATCTCGCTGCCAGGCTCTCACTTAGCTGGCAGGGCTAGATGTCACTCGGAGGAGTATACCCATACCCCGAGCAGATCTCGCTATCAAGCTCTCACATAGCTGGCAAGGCTGGATGTCACTCGGAGAAGTCTACCCGGACCCCCAGCAGATCTCGCTGTCAGGCTCTCACCCAGCTGGCTGGGCTGGACGTCACTCGGAGGAGTCTACCCAAACCCCGAGCAGATCCCGCTTCCAGGCTCTCACTTAGCAGGCAAGGATGGATGTCACTCGGAGGAGTCTACCTAGACCCCGAGCAGATCCCGCTGTCAGGCTCTCACCCAGATGGCAGGGCTGGATGTCACTCGGCGGAGTCTACCCAGACCCCGAACAGATCCCACTGCTAGGCTCTCACTTAGCAGACAGGGCTGGACGTCACTCAGAGGAGTCTACCCAGACCCCGAGCAGATCCCGCTGCCAGGCTCTCACCTAGTTGGCAGGGCTAGATGTCACTCGGAGGAGTCTACCCGGACCCCGAGCAGATCCCGCTGCAAGGCTCCCATCTAGCTGACATGACTGGATGTCACTCGTGGGAGTCTACCCAGACCCCAACTGACTAGCGAGATAGAAGGTCTTGGAGAATGCGGCGCCTAAAGTTGGGACCCAGACGATCAAACTACGGGGGCAAAAATCACAAGGTCGCCAAGATGACCTTAACGGGTCAGCGAGCTAGAAATGTCAACTCGAGCCTATGGCTCGGCGAGCTCCCGAAAAGCAACCAAGACGGCGAAAACTCAGACCGCATCGTGACCCCATGGAGCCCAACTCGCGTGGAGCCAGGCGGCTCGGGTGCGGACCGATTCGGCTCGCCTGCTCTGCCTCGCGAATGGCACGGTGAACCTGGACGAAGGATGTGTATCATTGTTGGCGGTTCGGCTAACTGGCGCTCCTATATTTCCTAAGCTAAGTCCCGAACAAACACGCGGCCTAGCTCGCAAGCCGCGGGAAGGGAGACAACGAATAGAATAATAAAAAACAAACCGCGAGTACAAGAAAGAAAAGACAGATTTACACTACAAAGAAACATCTTTACAGAACAGTTTCATAGAGTACGTTTCATTGATCAACAAAAATTATAAGTCCTGGGCCTCGGCCCGCGCTCATATTACAACAAAATATCCTAGGCGAGGCGCGAGTATTCATCGAGGTGAGCCCCCGAGCGACGAGTCCCCCCTAAATGGGATGGAAGGGACCGTCGCTCGGCTTCGGTACCGGAAGGAATAAGGCCGGTACCACGCCGCTCGCAGAAAGGCCCTCTCCCTCGCTCTTAATAAGGTCAGCTCGCCGCAACGTCTGGAGGGTGTACTTCGTGGCACCGACGGCGTTCTTCTACATCATGACTTCTAGCTCATACTCAGTGTAGTGCGCGAGCTGGCAGCCACTAATAGACGGCGTCGAGAGCCACTGCGGCCTCCAATTCGCGCACTCGCGCCTGTGATGCCTCTCTTTCCTTTTCAAGGGACGCGATTTGGATGCCTAGACGGCTGGTCGCCGCCGCGTCCTGCGAAAAGGGATGGGATGAGATAAACTTGAGAAAAGGAGAGGCAACCTATAAGCGATAAGTGCGAGTCGAGGGACTTACCGCTCCCCCCAGGTACTGGGCAAGGGCGGCATCGACCGCGTCTGCCCGCTTTCTCTAGAAATCCACCTCTTCCTGGGCGAGCCGGCGAGCTTCCTCCTTCTCATCAACTAGCTTTTTGAGCGAAGGGGTGTTCTTCTCCAGCTGGGTTAGCTGTCTGCCCATCATGTGGGCCAACTCCAGGTCGTGGAGTTGGGCCCGCATGCTCTCGTGCACGAGGACCCGCATGGCCTCCTCGTCATAGACCGCAACGTCCTCCCATGCATAAAGGTCGAACGAGAAGTTTTAAGCCTCCCCACTGATGGTATTCTGCTCCAGCCAGCTCGGCAGTAGAGTGGAGATTATGGCCCGATTTGACTCCCTGTCCCACTGGAGGAGGGAGATTCCGAGCTCGTCGAGAGGTTGCTCGCCTAGGCCAAAGTTGCGGTACGCCCTCGGCACCAGCTTCATGGCTGGTTGCGTCTCTTTCTGAGGCCCTTAAGTACCAGCCCCCCCCCCCCCCCCGCCAGGAGATCCGCTGGTCGGGGCAGTCGCAGGAGCGAGATCCCCAGCTGGTTGATCTGCCGGGACCTTACCCTTCTCCTGACTAATGGGGGGCGCGCCGTCCGCAGTTTTCGACTTCTTGTGCATCGGCGGCGGCAGAGGCTATTCACGGCTAGGACGCTTCTAGACGGTGGTGACTGTGACCTCGCGGTGCGCGATGGCCGCCACCTCAACGCGGGCAAGCTCACTGGAGGCGAGTCGAGCACTCTCATAAGGAGGGTGCATGGGGATGTCCCGCTCGCCTGCGGGAGGGAAAAGACTTTGAATATGAGGATGGGGATAAATAAGAAGGGAGAAACGCGACCGCTTAACTTCCCCGGGCGGGACAGGGATGAGATTGTCCGGGTTCATGCGAAGAAAGGTGATTTCGATGTTCTTCCCGGCGAAGAACCCACACAGCTCTGCTTCATGGCCCCCCAGACTAGGGGGAGGTAGCTCGCCTCGCTGAGCTGGATTGGCGAGAAGGGGGCGTTGCGAAAGTCCCCTTTGACGAAAACAAACTTCTTTAGCCAGTTTGGCTCTTGTTGACAGTCTCCCGCACCTTGACGTGGTTGCTGGATTTTGAAGTTGGTGACCGGGCGGTCTGGCGGCCTGTCTTGGCGGATTGAAGACCGCGCGGTCTGGCGGTTTCCCTCCAGCGGTTTGGTTGCTGTGCTGCTGCTGTCTGGAGTCTGAGCGGTCTAGCGATTTGTCTCTAGCGGCTTGGAGACCGAGCGGTCTAGCGGTCTCCCATGGCGATCTGTCCTTCCTCTCTGGTGGTGGCCGAGCGGTTAGCCCTTCTGTCTAACCGCACAGCTTGTGCGGGTTGTTTCTGTATAGACCGCTTAGTCCTGTATTTTTTTAGTCCCACATCTCTTATTTGTATTCTCTCTTCTCTCCTCCATTCTATAAAAATGAGGTCATACCTTTGTAATAGATACATTTTCCAGATAATAAAATTTCTATTATACCTCTTCCGATTTGTTTTTGTTCGTTTCTTACATGGTATCAGAGGACTCGATCTTCTCCTCCTAATTCTGTGTGCCTTCTCTGTCCGCGCGGCTTGCTTCTTCTTCTCGCGACCTGACCTTGCGACTTGTTTCTTCCGCCTGCTTGTACCCTGTTCGCGCGGACTCTTTCTCTCCTCACCATTTCCCTTTGTTCGCCGCGACCTCTTCTTTAGTCGCCGTGACCTATTGCCGCGACCTGTTTGCCTTGTTCGCCTTGTTTGTCTTCCCGCGGTCTTTCTCTCTAACCGCGTGGTCATCTCCTCCTTCTGTTCGCGTGGGCTACTTTCTAGCCGCTCGACTTCTTCCCCTCTGCTTGGTTCTGCGGCTTGGTCGTGGCTTTTCTGGCCGCTGGTGTCTGTCATCGTGACCGTCGCAGATCACTTTCTTCTAACCGCTGTGATTTCTCCCTATTCGCACGACTTGTTTCCTAACCACACGGTTTGTTTTCTAACCGCGCGGCTTCCTGTTATTTTCTCCTATGGCTCTTTCTGATACTTCTAATGCTACCACTCCTGTCGCCAATCCGGCTCCGCCTCTTCCTCCTACTCCTTCCGGGAACCTTGGCACCGTTTCGAAACTTGTCGGCTCCAACTACCCGGATTGGAGCGTCTTCTTCATCTTTATCCTTCGCTCGAGACGCAAACGGCACCATGTCATTGATGACCCTCCTCCCACCACTTCACCTCTCTTTGATGACTGGGATGCGAGTGACACACTTGTGCGTACTTGGCTCGCTAACAGCCTCTCCGATGAATGCCTCCCTGTCATCCGTCATGATGAGATGGTCAAGGCCGCTTGGCTTCATCTTACCGCTCTGTACTCAAAGGGGGCTCAGACCTCCCGCATCTATGCGTTGTATGCAGACCTCTTTACCCGTCCTACATTGTCTTGTGCTACTGTCTACCAATAGGTTCAGGCTCTTGGGGCTGAGATTCTTCAGAATCGCCCCTTTTCGGCAGATTTGGCTCAACAACACAAGCATTTCCAGGAGCTTCTCATTGTGTGTTATCTGCTCCGGCTTCCTGATACTTATGATATGATCTGCCAACAAATTCTGGGCGAGGCAGAATCTACTACCTTAGATGCCACCGCTGCCCGCATTGCTGCTGTCATCTCCCTCCTTCAGCGCCCGCTTCTGCCCGCTCCTTCTCCACCAGACAACTATGCTCACCAAACTCAGCGGAGTGGCTCTAGTAGCCGCAGTCACCAGTATGGCGAACGTGCTCCTTCCCGCTACCTCTGCTCTCACTGTGGCCGTACCGGCCATACTATTGAATGTGCTGGACGAAGCATCCCCATCTTCGCCCCTTGGGTGACTCCTCCGCCTCCTCTTCCAAGCCATCTGCCTCCGTGGTCATATCATCAGGTAGTGCCCACGTGGTGACCCAAGGTAAATGGCTTATCGACTCTGGTGCGACTAATCACATGACGGGCAATCCTCAACGCTTCTCTCTACTCGAACAACATGATCGGTTGCCTCCTGTCCTCGTTGCAGACGGTTCTCCCTCCCCGATTCATGGGTCGGGAGTGATTCATGTTACTCTGTCTCTTCGCCTAGCAGACACTCTCTATGTGCCCAAATTTCCGTGCAATTTATTGTCCATTGCCTCTTTATGCAAGAAGCTTCAGTTCTCTGTGACGTTTACTCCGACTTCTTATTCTTTTCAGGATCCGAGCTCCCAACAGACGATTAATACTGGGACTAAGAGCGGCGGCCTCTACTTCCTCGACAACGTTTTAGCCTCGTCCGCCTTCTCCTCTTCTTCTACGGATCTTCTCCAATGGCATCTCCGCCTCGGTCATCCTCCTCCATGACTTCTACATCAGCTTCTGCCCACCTCCCTCCTTCCAGTACTCCTCTCAACTGCGACATTTGTCAGCTTGGCAAGCATCACCGTTCCTCCTTCCCGCCGAAGCAAGGCCAGGGCTCTACCCGTCCGTTTGATCTAGTCCATTCAGATGTCTGGGGCCCTGCTCCTACCCTCACCATTGGTCGGGGTAGTTCTTATTTTGTAACTTTTATTGATGATTTTTCTAGATGTACTTGGGTGTATCTCTTACGAGATCGCTCTGAACTTTTGGATGTATGGATCTCTTTTTATCAATTAATTAAAACTCAGTTTGGTGTTTGTATTAAAACTTTTCGCTCAGACAATGCTAAAGAATATCTGAGTCATGCGTTTACATCTTTCTGTGTGCAACATGGCATTATTCATCAGACTAGCTGTGTTTATACCTCCCAGCAAAATGGGGTGGCGGAACGCAAAAACCATCATCTCCTCGATGTCGCTCGTACCTTGATGACCCAGATGCATGTTCCTCGCTCCTATTGGGGCTATGCTATTATACTTGCCTGCTACCTCAATAATCACATTCCCTCCACTGTTCTCCACGGGAAAACCTCGTTCTCTATTCTGTATCCGGGCAAGGAGCCTTTCCCTCTCCCTCTCCGAATCTTTGGCTGCACTACCTTTGTGCATGCCCCATATGCCACCCGAGATAAGCTCTCCCCTCGCTCCACCAAATGTGTCTTTCTGGGGTACTCCCTAACTCAGAAAGGCTATTGTGGCTTTGACCCTGTTCTTCGTAAGCAGTTCGTCTCTACTGACGTCACCTTCTTCGAGAATGCCTCCTACTTCTCGGCTGAATCCTCTCCTCTTCCCCCAGCTTCTGATACTCCTGCTGTTCTATTTGTTCCCTCGTCTCCTACTACGATCTCAACCCCTACTCCGTCTCCGTCCACTCCTCTTCCTCCGCCTCTTTCTCCCTCTTCTCCACCACCGTCTCCCTATCTTCGCCGTCGTCGCTCTCTACTCCCAGGCCAGCTCTCTCTGCCACGGATGCTCCGGATGCCGAGGAACCCGCCGACCTGGATCTTCCTATAGCTCTTCGTAAAGGGGTGCAGACGTGTACTCTACACCCCCTTGCCGCTGTTGTTTCATATGATCGCCTTACCTCTTCTCGCAGGGCCTTTGCTCTGGTTATCTCTGCCACTGCCACACCCCGTTCCTACCAGGAGGCCCTTGCTATTCCTCATTAGAAGATGGCCATGGATGAGGAAATGACGACCCTAACTGAGCGGGGTACCTGGACTCTTGTTCCTCCTCCCTTCGATACTGATGTTGTTGGCTGTCGCTGGGTCTTTGTGGTCAAATTTTGCCCGGACGGCACTATGGATCGTTATAAGGTCTGCCTTATTGCTAAGGGCTTTACTCAGACCTATGGGATTGATTACTTTGACACCTTCTCTCCCATGGCTCAACTCAGCACTATCCGAGTCCTACTCTCTGTGGCTGTCAATTGAGATTGGACGATCTCTCAGCTGGATGTCAAGAATGCCTTCCTTTATTGTGATCTTTAGGAGGTCGTCCATATGGAGCAACCTCCTGGGTATGTTGCTCAGGGGGAGACACGGGTATGCCGGCTGAAGAAGGCCATCTATGGCCTCAAGCAGAGCACTCGAGCTTGGTTTGAGAAGTTCAGCGGCATCGTGGTAACTGTTGGTTTTACGCGAAGCTCTGCCGATCACTCGCTATTCATTCGCAAAACCTCCTCGGGACTGGTGGTTCATGCTGTGTATGTCGATGATATTCTTCTCACTGGCGATGACCAGGAAGGGGTTGCCTTGACAAAGCGGCATCTTCGTCAACATCTGGTCACGAAAGATATGGGCTCTCCGAAATACTTTCTGGGGATTGAAATCTCTCGGAAGCCCAACTCCTTAGTCCTCTCCCAACGTAAGTATGCTCTTAATCTATTAAAAGAGGTAGGATTGACTGGAGCAAAACCTGCCCGATGCCCCATGGCAACTGGAGAAGACAAAACCTGGACAGATGATTCGCCTCTTCTTTTAGATATGTTGAGACCGAGTGGTCTGTCGGATGAGACCGGGCGGTCTGGCGGTTTGTCTGGCGGAGTACCGAGTGGTCTGTCGGATGAGACCGGGAGGTCTGGGGGCTTGTCTGGCGGTCTGGGCGGTCTGGCGGTTTGTGCGGCTTATGCGGCTTGTATAGTTTCAGGTTCTTGTAATTATTAGTCCCACATTGCTTATTTGTAATCTCTCTTCTCTCCTCCATTCTATAAAAGGGAGGTCATACCTTTGTAATAGATACCTTTTTCTGATAATAAAATTTCAGTTATACTACTTGCGGTTTGTTTTTTGTTCAGTTCTAACATGGTATCAGAGGACTCGATCTACTCCTCCTGATTCTTTGTGCCTTCTCTGACCGCGCGACCTGTCCGCGCGGCTTGCTTCCTGTTCGCGCGACCTGTTTTTCGCGGCCTGTTTCTTCCGCTTGTTTGCTTGTGCCCTGATCGCGCGCCCTGTTCGCGCAGTCTGTTTCTTGTGCTTTCCCCCTGTTCGTGCAGCCTGTTTGCTTGCGCCCTGTTCGCGCGGCCTGTTTCTTTTGCTTGCTTCTTTCTAGCGACCTGTACTAGTTGTCGCGCCCTCCTCCTCCTCTTCGGTCGTCGTGACCTGTCGTCGAGACCTGTTTTTGCCTTGTTCGCCTTTTGCCTCCCAGCAACCCCCTCTTCTGTTCGCGCGGCCTGTCTTCTAGCCGCCCGACTTCTTCCCCTTTGCCTTGCTCTGCATCTTGGTCGTAGCCTTCCTTGCCGCTGGTGTGTTGTCACCGTTACCACTACAGACTCCTCTTCCTGTCCGCTATGACCTTCTTTGCTGCTCGTCCTGCTTGCTATTCGCGCGGCTTGTTCTTTCTAGCCGTGCAACCTCTTTCCCTCTGCTTCTTGGTTGCGGCCTTTCTTGCCGTATGACTTCCTGCTGTTCACGCGGCTTGTTGTGCCTTCTCGCGCGGTTTATTTTCCTCCCTTCATGGCTTTCACATCCGTGGTCACATCATCTGGTAGTGCCCACGTTATTACTCAAGGAAAATGGTTGATTGACACCAGTGCTACCAATCATATGACCGACAATCCCCAGTGTTTTTCTCTCCTAGAAACACATGATCGGTTGCCCCCGGTTATTCTTGCTGACGGCTCTCCTTCACCGGTCAATGGGACATGAGTGGTTCCTGTCACTCCGTCTCTTCTCTTGACAGATACTCTCTACGTGCCCAATTTTCCATGCAACTTATTATCTGTGACCTCTCTATGCAAGCAGTTACAGTGTTCTGTCATATTTACTTCTACTTCTTGTTCTTTTCAGGATCCGGACTCCCGACGGATAATTGCTACTGGGACTGAGAATGGCGGCCTATACTTCCTTGACAACATTTCCGCTCTATCCACCTTTTCTAACACCTCCACAGATCTTCTCCAATGGCATCTTCACCTTGGTCATGCTCCTCCACGACTTCTTTGTCTGCTTCTGCCCCAACTTCCTTCCCAAAGTCCTCCCCTCAACAGTGAGGCCTGTCAGCTTGGCAAGCATCACCGCTCGTCCTTCCCTCCAAAGCAAGTTCGTGGATCTACCCGTCCGTTTGATCTCGTCCACTCTGATGTTTGGGGTCCGTCTCCTACCCTCACCGTTGGTCGGAGGAGTTCATATTTTGTCACCTTTATTGATGATTTCTCTCGCTGTACGTGGGTGTATCTATTAAAAGATCGCTCCGAATTATTTTCTGTATTGACGTCCTTCTATCTTATGATAAAAACCCAGTTTAATGTTTCTATTAAAGTATTTCGATCTGATAATGCCAAAGAATATATCAGTCATGACTTTTGTACATTCTGCATGCAAAATGGGATTATTCATCAAACTAGTTATGTCTATACTTCACAGCAAAATGGGGTGGCCGAACGCAAAAATCGTCACCTCCTTGATGTCGCTCGCAATCTATTGACTCAAATGCACGTTCCTCTCTCCTATTGGGGCTATGCTGTTCTCATCTCCTGCTATCTTATCAATCGCCTTCCCTCCACCGTTCTCCACGGCAAAACCCCCTTTTCCATTCTATATCCTGGGAGGGATCCGTTTTCTCTTCCCCTACGTATCTTTGGATGCACAGCCTTTGTGCACTCTCCCTCTGCCACCCGTGACAAACTCTCACCACGTGCCACCAAGTGTGTCTTTCTGGGATACTCTACCACTCAAAAAGACTATTGTTGCTTTGACCCGGTTACCCGCAAGCAGTTTGTCTCTGCGGACGTCACCTTCTTTGAAAATGCCTCCTACTTCTCTCCCGACTCCTCTTCCTCTCCTGATATTCTGACTTCACTTACCACCCCTTCCGTTCCCTCTACACCTACCGAGATTATGCCATCCCCTCCCTCTCCACCATCTCCTTCACTGTGTCCTCCTCCTGAGGTATCTCCTTCTTCTCCACAGTCGTCTCTCTCTACTCCCGGGCCTGCTTTATCCTCTACGGATGTCCCGGAAACTGAGGAACATGACGACCTTGATATTCCCATTGCTCTTCGCAAAGGGGTGCAGACGTATACTCAACACCCACTAGCTGTTGTTGTTTCATATGCTCATCTAACTCCTTCTCGCAGGGACTTTGCCTTGGCTATCTCTGCCACTGACACTCCCCGCACTTATTAGGAGGCTCTTACTATTCTTCATTGGAAGACCGTCATTGTACAATCCCGTATTCGCAGAGTAGGGTACTTTCGTCAAGCGCAGAGCCAGTTTTAAGCTTTTAAGCTTTTTGGATGTTTTGGACTCTTGGTGGCCAATTTTGGCTCTAGCTTGGAATATACTAGTAGGGGGAGGAAAAATTTGCCTCCCCCTTGCCCCTTCTTTTGAGGGTCGGGTGCGGCAAGTTGGTCGGCACCCCCCGACGAGGTGAAGTGCGAGGTGGGGGGCAGCAGAGTCGACTGGAGACCAGGGTCTCGTCCCCTGCCCCTTAGCCCCGAGCAGAGGCGAGACCGGCCGGCCAGGCGGGCCCTCACCCCGCGAGGCCAGCTCGCCGGGCGAGGCCGCCGGCCAGGCGGGCTCTCGCCCCGCGAGGCCAGCTCGCCGGGCGAGACCGGCCGGCCAGGCCCTCGCCCGCGCAGCTAGTCCCCCCGGGCTCGCGTGTCCAGGGAGGCGGGAGGAGTGTGGTTTGGTCTCCTCTCGCCCTTGGACCACTTTGCCCCTGGGGGGGGGGGGGGGATTTTTCCCTTTTTACCCTCCAGTATGGGTATTTTCTATTGGTTGGAGGTATGTTAGCCTTGGGGGCATTTTGGTCATTTTGACCCCAGGACTACTTGGAAAAACTATAAATAGACCCCCTTGGGTACCTTTGGAGGGGCATTGGATTTTGGCTTCCTCCTCCCTAGCTTTCCTCTTGGTAGAGTTGAGAGAACTCTCCAAGGTACCCAGCTCTCATTGGTAAGGGAGGGGAAGTGTTCTTGTGACCTTCCGGGTGTGTGGTGGGACCTCCGCGCTAGAGCCGAGGGTCTGTTCCTAGTTTCCCAAGTCTTTGGTCCGTGACGTTCTCTCGAGTGTAGTAAGTGTGCGGTCACCCCTTCCCCAAGGGTGAACTCCACAGAGACCGGTTTTCCGGTTTCAACATTTTGGTGCGGTGAGCGTGGAGAGTGACCGGCACAGAAGATCTCGGGAGAGTGTCATGGCTGGAGATCAGGGAGGTAGTAATGACCTCGGCGGTCTCCCCAACCCAAGACCCTTCGTAGGAAGGGAAGAGTTCATGGCTTCCATCTCTGGCATCATGGAGATGTTGCGAAGCATTGCTCCTCGGGCTGGCAGCTCAGCTCCCACCCCCCAGGGACCGGCTCCCGGGGATCTCAGTGAGCTGCCCCCCAGAGATCTAAGCGAGATCACCCCAGCAGGGGGAGAAGGAAGTGCCCCAGGGAGGCGACCTGGGAAGGAGAGGATGGGAGAGGGGGTCGAGCGAGACCTCCCCGGCCGGGAGCTGTTCCCCAGCCCGTCGAGTGCTCGCCCCCCAGGCGAGCAGGTCGCGCGAGTGGAGGTGGTGAGAGCTCCCCTTAGGGGGTCACCCTTCAGTGAGCTGATCACCTCAGCTCCCGTTCCCGAGGGGTTCAGGGAACTTGACAAGGCATACTATACCGGGAAGGATGACCCCATCCAGCACTTACAGTGGTTCGAGGATGCCGTCTCCATTATACCAATGACGGATGCCTTCAAGTGTCGCCTCTTTGCGATCACGTTGAAGGAGAAGGCAAGGGACTGGTTCCATCAACTCCCTCCAAGGTCCATCTTCGGGTTCGAAGACTTGAGCCGGAGCTTTCAACTTCGCTTCTCCACCTCCAAGAAGAGGAAGAAAGGTCTTGAGTCCCTCTTCCTGATAAAGCAAAGGGCTGAGGAGTCGCTGGCCCACTACGTTGATAGGTTCCAGGAGGAGGTCCTTGACATCCAAGAGGTGCCAGTGTATGCCCTCCAGATGGCATTTACGGTGGGGTTGCGCGAAGGGTTCTTCAAGATGAGCTTGACCCGGAAGACCCCCCTTTCCTTCGAGGAGCTGATGGAAAGGGTGGCAGAGGAGATAGCCATGGAGGCAGCCAACCCGACCTTCGTGAAGAAGTTGGCAAAGTTGACAGAGGTGGAGTCAAAGGAGCAAGGTGGCTCAAGGCACCAGGAAGGAAGGCGGAGAGAGGAGCAGAGAGCTCAGGGGTTCCAGAGACAGGAGGGTCCGAAGCCAGGCTGGAGGCAGGGGGGACCTGCCTATGGTCCAGGAAGAACTCTCATCCAAGAAGGGGGAAACTTTCATGGAGGCCAAGGGAGGTTCAACTTCCAGAGACAACCCCCAAGACAGCTCCTGCCCCCACCCCAGCAAGCCTTGACAATAGGCGAAGGAGGAAGAGGTAACAAAAGAGATCGCCCAGCCCGCCGAAAGAGGGGAGAAAGGGCACTACTGTACTGTGACTTCCACCAGTTGGAGGGTCATGCCACGGCTACCTGCCCCGAGTTCCTAGAGGTAAGGGGGGCGGAGGCCCTGCCCAGCCTCAGCCGCCGACACGGGTTGAAGGAGTTCTACCCCAAGGAGGGGGTGATGAGAGATGCGAGGATCGGGTTGATGTGGGAACCCGAGGGAACATATGAGCGACTCACGGCGAAGTGGAGATCGAGCCCGGGTCCCCTGAAGAAGCCTCGCCCCAGTAGAGTCATGTACTTTTCTTATGATGTAATGAGTCAAGTCCCCGACCTACTACGTCGAGGGGGTTATGTAACCTATCATATTTTCCCCTTTGGAGGATGTTGGATTTGGTAAGGTTCAGTTGAGATGTATAGTCCCCTTTCCAAAAGATCCTCCCCATATCAGGCTCTCACTAGCTGGATGGGTTGAGGGCACCTCGGAAAAACCAGGTCCCTTGCTCCGATGACGATTCCGCTGTCAGGCTCTCACTAGCTGACAAGGCCGGTTGATCTCTCGTGGAAGCCCAAGTCCTTTGCTCCGATGACGATTCTGCTGTCAGGCTCTCACTAGCTGACAAGGCCGGTTGATCTCTCGTGGAAGCCCAAGTCCTTTGCTCCGATGACGATTCTGCTGTCAGGCTCTCACTAGCTGACAAGGCCGGTTGATCTCTCGTGGAAGCCCAAGTCCTTGCTCCGATGACGATTCCGCTGTCAGGCTCTCACTAGCTGATAAGGCCGGTTGATCTCTCGTGGAAGCCCAAGTCCTTTGCTCCGATGACGATTCCGCTGTCAGGCTCTCACTAGCTGACAAGGCCGGTTGATCTCTCGTGGAAGCCCAAGTCCTTTGCTCCGATGACGATTCCGATGTCAGGCTCTCACTAGCTGACAAGGTCGGTTGATCTCTCGTGGAAGCCCAAGTCCTTCGCTCCGATGACGATTCCGCTGTCAGGCTCTCACTAGCTGACAAGGCCGGTTGATCTCTCATGGAAGCCCAAGTCCTTCGCTCCGATGACGATTCCGCTGTCAGGCTCTCACTAGCTGACAAGGTCGGTTGATCTCTCGTGGAAGCCCAAGTCCTTCGCTCCGATGACGATTCCGCTGTCAGGCTCTCACTAGCTGATAAGGCCGGTTGATCTCTCGTGGAAGCCCAAGTCCCTCGCTCCGATGACGATTCCGCTGTCAGGCTCTCACTAGCTGACAAGGACGGTTGATCTCTCGTGGAAGCCCAAGTCCTTTGCTTCGATGACGATTCCGCTGTCAGGCTCTCACTAGCTGACAAGGCCGGTTGATCTCTCGTGGAAGCCCAAGTCCCTTGCTCCGATGACGATTCCGCTGTCAGGCTCTCACTAGCTGACAAGGCCGGTTGATCTCTCGTGGAAGCCTAAGTCCTTCGCTCCGATGACGATTCTGCTGTCAGGCTCTCACTAGCTGACAAGGCCGGTTGATCTCTCGTGGAAGCCCAAGTCCCTCGCTCCGATGACGATTCCGCTGTCAGGCTCTCACTAGCTGACAAGGCCGGTTGATCTCTCGTGGAAGCCCAAGTCCCTTGCTCCGATGACGATTCCGCTGTCAGGCTCTCACTAGCTGACAAGGCCGGTTGATGTCTCGTAGAGGCTAAGTGTTTTCACCCCGAGGCCGTCTCGTCACCCAGGCTCCCATTAGCTGGCATGACAGGTTGACCCCTCGGGAGGCTAAGTGTTTTCACCCCGAGGCCGTCTCGTCACCCAGGCTCCCATTAGCTGGCATGACAGGTTGACCCCTCGGGAGGCTAAGTGTTTTTCACCCTGAGGCCGTCTCGTCACCCAGGCTCCCATTAGCTGGCATGACAGGTTGACCCCTCGGGAGGCTAAGTGTTTTCACCCCGAGGCCGTCTCGTCACCCAGGCTCCCATTAGCTGGCATGACAGGTTGACCCCTCGGGAGGCTAAGTGTTTTCACCCCGAGGCCGTCTCGTCACCCAGGCTCCCATTAGCTGGCATGACAGGTTGACCCCTCGGGAGGCTAAGTGTTTTCACCCCGAGGCCGTCTCGTCACCCAGGCTCCCATTAGCTGGCATGACAGGTTGACCCCTCGGGAGGCTAAGTGTTTTCACCCCGAGGCCGTCTCGTCACCCATGCTCCCATTAGCTGGCATGACAGGTTGACCCCTCGGAAGGCTAAGTGTTTTCACCCCGAGGCCGTCTCGTCACCCAGGCTCCCATTAGCTAGCATGACAGGTTGACCCCTCGGGAGGCTAAGTGTTTCTCACCCCGAGGCTGCCTCGTCACCCAGGCTCCTATTAGCTGGCATGACAGGCTAACTCAGCGAATACGTTGGGTTGGATGTTTCTTTCCGAGCTTGTGCCAACCTCGAAAAGAGCGGGGATTGTGTACAACCCCGTATTCGCAGAGTAGGGTACTTTCGGCAGGCGTAGAGCCAGTTTTAAGCTTTTAAGCTTTTTGGATGTTTTGGACTCTTGGTGGCCAATTTTGGCTCTAGCTTGGAATATACTAGTAGGGGGAGGAAAAATTTGCCCCTTCTTTTGAGGGTCGAGTGCGGCAAGTTGGCCGGCACCCCCGACGAGGTGAAGTGCGAGGTGGGGGGCAGCAGAGTCGACTGGAGACCAGGGTCTCGTCCCCCTGCCCCTTAGCCCCGAGCAGAGGCGAGACCGGCCGGCCAGGCGGGCCCTCGCCCCGCGAGGCCAGCTCGCCGGGCGAGGCCGCCGGCCAGGCGGGCTCTCGCCCCGCGAGGCCAGCTCGCCGGGCGAGACCGGCCGGCCAGGCCCTCGCCCGCGCGGCTAGTCCCCCCTGGGCTCGCGTGTCCAGGGAGGCGGGAGGAGTGTGGTTTGGTCTCCTCTCGCCCTTGGACCACTTTGCCCCTAGGGGGGGGATTTTTCCCTTTTTACCCTCCAGTATGGGTATTTTCTATTGGTTGGAGGTATGTTAGCCTTGGGGGCATTTTGGTCATTTTGACCCCAGGACTACTTGGAAAAACTATAAATAGACCCCCTTGGGTACCTTTGGAGGGGCATTGGATTTTGGCTTCCTCCTCCCTAGCTTTCCTCTTGGTAGAGTTGAGAGAACTCTCCAAGGTACCCATCTCTCATTGGTAAGGGAGGGGAAGTGTTCTTGTGACCTTCCGGGTGTGTGGTGGGACCTCCGCGCTAGAGCCGAGGGTCTGTTCCTAGTTTCCCAAGTCTTTGGTCCGTGACGTTCTCTCGAGTGTAGTAAGTGTGCGGTCACCCCTTCCCCAAGGGTGAACTCCACAGAGACCGGTTTTCCGGTTTCAACAGTCATGGATGAGGAAATTACTACCCTCACTAAAAGGGGTACATGGACCCTTGTTCCCCCCCTTTGGGCCCTGATATGGTTGGATGTCGATAGGTATTCGTTGTGAAGTTCCGCCCGGACGGCAGCGTGGATCGATACAAGGCCCGCTTAGTCGCCAAAGGCTTCACTCAGACTTATGGGGTTGATTACTTTGACACCTTCTCTCCCGTTACTAGTCTCAGCGCCATTCGGGTTCTTCTCTTTGTGGCTGTCAACCGGGACTGGCCCATTTCTCAGCTCGATGTCAAGAATGCCTTTCTCTATGGTGACCTTCAGGAAGCCGTATACATGGAGCAACCTCCTGGGTATGTTGCTCAGGGGGAGACACGAGTATGTCATCTGAAGAAGGCCATATATGGCCTAAAGCAAAGCCCTCGGGCTTGGTTTGACAAGTTCAGCGACATTGTTACTGCCATTGGTTTTGTACGAAGTTCAGCCGATCACTCCTTATTCATTCGCAAAACCTCCTCTGGTATGGTGGTTCTTGCTGTATATGTGGATGATATTCTTCTGATTGGCGACGACCAGGCTGGGGTAGCTTTGACAAAGAAACACCTTCGGCAACACCTGGTCACTAAGGATATGGGCTCTCCCAAATACTTTTTGGGGATTGAGATTTCTCGGAAATCTAACTCTTTAGTTCTCTCCCAATGGAAGTATGCTCTTAATCTGCTAAAAGAGGCAGGGTTAACTGGTGCTAAACCTGCTAGATGTCCCATAGCTATTGGGGAAGACAAAACTTGGACAGATGATTCGCCTCCTCTATCTAATTCTTCAAGGTACCGGCGTCTGGTGGGCAAACTCATTTATCTCACAGTGACCAGACCCGATATCTCCTATGCTGTAGGCAAGGTTAGCCAATTTATGCAAGCTCCTAGCGAGTGTCATCTACAGTCTGCCCTAAGGATATTGGAGTATGTTAAAGCAGTTCTATGGAAAGGACTCCTTTTTCAGAAGAATGGTCACTTGAGGGTTGAAGCGTATTCCGATTCAAGCTATGCTGATGATAAGGGAGACCGAAAGTCAACTTCGGGTTTTTGCACATTTGTTGGAGGAAATCTTGTGAGCTGGAAGAGCAAGAAACAGTCTGTGGTCTCCAGGTCTAGTGTAGAAGCAGAATATTGTAGTATGACATCAACCACATGTGAGTTAAAATGATTACGGGCTCTCATGCTTGACCTAGGAGAGGTCTACAACTATCCTCTTCCTATGTTCTGCGACAACAAGGCTGCGATATACATTTCCAAAAATCCGGTCTTTCAAGAGAGAACAAAATAGAGGTCGATTGCCACTTTATTCGAGAAGAGATTTTGAAGAAATAGATTTGTACTCCGTTCGTCACTTCTGACAACGAGTTGGCAGATGTCTTCACCAAACTGGTGTCCGCTTCTTTGTTTCATATTTGCGACAAGCTGGGCATGATTGATATCTATGCTCCAGTTTGAGGGGGAGTGTTGAGACCGAGCGGTCTGTCGGATGAGACCGGGCGGTCTGGCGGTTTGTCTGGCGGAGTACCGAGCGGTCTGCCGGATGAGACCGAGAGGTCTGGCGGCTTGTCTGGCGGTCTGGCGGTTTGTGCGGCTTATGCGGCTTGTATAGTTTCAGGTTCTTGTAATTATTAGTCCCACATTGCTTATTTGTAATCTCTCTTCTCTCCTCCATTCTATAAAAGGGAGGTCATACCTTTGTAATAGATACCTTTTTCTGATAATAAAATTTCAGTTATACTACTTGCGGTTTATTTTTTGTTCGATTCTAACAAGATATTACATGATACAGGCGTTTGGTTGGTAAGCCATATATCTCACAGTGACCAGACCCGACATTTCCTATTTTGTGGGCAACGTGAGTCAATTCATGCAAGCTCCCAGGGAGTGCCATCTACAGTCTGCTTTGCGAATCTTGGAGTATGTCAAAGCAGCACCTGGGAAAGGATTACTCTTTCAGAAGAATGGTCATCTGAGGGTTGAAGCATACTCAGATGCGAGTTACGCTGATGACAAAGGGGATCGCAAGTCAACTTTAGGTTTTTGCACCTTTGTTGGGGGAAATCTGGTGAGCTGGAAGAGCAAGAAGCAGTCTGTTGTTTCCAGATCTAGTGTAGAAGCAGAGTATCATAGTATGGAATCGACCACTTGTGAGTTAAAGTTGCTACGAGCACTCATGATGAATTTAGGAGAGGTCTACAACCATCCTCTACTTATGTTCTGTGATAACAAGGCAGCCATATACATCTCCAAAAATCCGGTCTTTCATGAAAGAACCAAGCACATTGAGGTCGACTGCCATTTCATTCGTGAAGAGATTTTGAAGGAACAAATTTGCACTCCCTTCGTCACTTCTGATAAAAAGTTGGCTGACATCTTCACCAAGCCAGTATCCACCTCGTTCCTTCAAATTTGCGACAAGCTGGGCATGATCGATACATATATGCTCAAGCTTGAGGGGGAGTGTTGAAGTTGGTGACCGGGCGGTCTGGCGGCCTGTCATGGTGGATTGAAGACCGCGCGGTCTGGCGGTTTCCCTCCAGCGGTTTGGTTGCTGTGCTGTTGTTTTCTGGAGTCCGAGCGGTCTAGCAGTTTGTCTCTAGCGGCTTGGAGACCGGGCGATCTAGCGGTCTCCCATGGCGATCTCTCCTTCCTCTCTGGTGGTGGCCGAGCGGTTAGCCCTTCCGTCTAACCGCACGGCTTGTGCGGGTTGTTTCTGTATAGACCGCTTAGTCCTGTATTTTTTTAGTCCCACATCTCTTATTTGTATTCTCTCTTCTCTCCTCCATTCTATAAAAGGGAGGCCATACCTTTGTAATAGATATCTTTTTCAGATAATAAAATTTCTATTATACCTCTTCCGGTTTGTTTTTGTTCATTTCTTACACTAGAGAAGAAGGCGATTTCGTCCTTATTAGCCCGGAAGGAGAACAGCTTGCGGAAAACCGCAAGGCTAAACTCGATCCGCTCTTCTCGCAGGAAGCAGACGAATCCGACTACCACTGCGATAGAATTGAGGGTCATTTTCCCGGGGACTGATGATTATTTTCACATAACATGGTAATAACTTGATGCGGAATCATTCTATAATTTAATAATAACTATGTAGACAGGCATAAGCTAAATTGATTTAAAATTCCAGGCAAGTGCACCTATCAATCATAGTATAGGAGAATTCTACATCTCGTGTCGTATTCCACAGGGTCTTTTCAAATACTCGTACCCACCCTCACTCTATTATCATACCGATAATTAAAATTGAATTCTAACCTACATTAATCTAACTATGACTATTTAGATGAAGATACATTGGAGTGTTAAATTGATGAAAAGATGAAAGTTAAGAGCATTCACATGAAACTACTTTTGCATTGAGTCAAATCTATTTAATCATGTAATAGCAACATTATCAAATTCATTGTAATGTAAGGGTAAAATATTCATTAAATTCTCTCTCGAGCAATTCAAAATCTAATCTAAGTGAGTAAATTTTCTCTCGAACAATTTACAATACTCAAATTTTCATTAAGTATGTTACCCTATTTACTACACAAACTTATGAAAGGCTATCTATAACATATCATAAATTCATTTATACATATCAAAATTGTACAATTAACATATCTCTCGATCATGAAAATTGCAGTGTAAATAAAAATAATTCCTAATTATGAAATTATTAACATAATTGCAAACATCCAATTTCTTAATTTAGAGGTTTGAAATTCATGAATAACAAAAGTTAAATTCATATTTAGGATAATCATTTTTGTTCCAAGAATTATATACGCATAAACTACCACAAATTTGAGGAAAACAATGTGATGCATGATTAAACAAATTATTCAAATACAAAGTTCATGTAAAATATAAAATAAAGAAAGTTGAATCACCAAGATAAGATCAAAATTAAGAAGATACATGAAGAATTAAAGGCATACAAAAAATCCTCTTAAATTATCCTTCTCTTGGGTGCTCCACATTCGTCCTCCAGAAAAGCTCAAATGCAAATTGATCCAAAAAAAAATCCAGAATAAAATTTTCTCAAGGTTTTTATTGTCTCATAGCAAACATGGTCGAACACGGGTTCCAACACGGCCGTGTTGCAGGCCGTGTTGGCAGTTCCAGGGCGGTTCCATACAAGCAGACGTGTTTGGTCGTGGGCCGTGTTAGATGACACGGGTACTGATACGGCCGTGTTGTCGAACACGGCCATGTTGTTCTTCATGTTCTTCAGATACGGGTAGGCTAGATTTAATTCTTCAATTTATCCCGAAAAGGACACGGGCTGGGAGCACGGGCGTGTTCCCACCCGTGTGATGCTCTGACTCTTCCTTCATTAAATCGTTTCAGCTAGAATAGAACACGGGTAGGAACACGGGCGTATTCCTACCTGTGTTTGACCAATTCTTCTCCTGTGATCAGCCATGTTGGTCCCGTCAACTCCCTTGTTTGCTCCAAGACTTTTAGTTCCACTAGTTCGTCGTACCTGCATTAGAGAAATGAAGTAGTAAGTGGAGAGCTCAATACATGAAATAGTAAAAACTCTAAACTATGCTATACTATTCATGACAATACCAATTCTTAACTATTCTGCGCAATTACTAGATAAAAAGGTAGAAAACAGTGGACATGATTACAATTATGATAGTAAAAAGTCTATCATACTTGTACTCATCAGGGAAGACCCCGGAGTATTTCAAGATTTGGCGAACCTTCGACCATAAAGGTACCCGGAGACCCACCTCAAAGTGCGCTGTGGGGATGGCAAGCTCCTCTCCGGAAAGATCGTTGATTCTCTCCCCCTTCCCAAGTCGCCTTGCCATGAAACCTTGTGGCACGAAGTTGCCTACGACATCAAGGAACTCGCGTTCGGTGATGATGGCATGGGAAAAATCTTGCTCGGAGAAAGTCCAAGCGCACTTGCTCCGCCCATCCGCATCGCCGCCGCCACCACCCATCTCGCGGGAAACTCACTTGGAGGGACAGGGAAGTTCTCGCAGGAAGCTGGCGAGTCGGGAGTCACAGGAAGTAGAAAGGGGAGGAAGTCTTAAATGCGATAGGTGAGAAGGGGTCGGCAAGGCCTATTTATAGAATGAAAAAGGGTGGGAAAACGTTCCACCGGCGGTAAAAGTGCGGATAGCAAAATGCGCCCCGACTTTTTGACTTCTAGACCCGCCTCGGACTTCTGTCAGCTCGTCGGCGTACCGCGAAGACTATTCGGCCGCGAGCTACTCTCATCCGCGTCCGCACGAAAGACGGGTGGTCGCGATCCGAGTCTGCCTGAATCGGCAGGCGAGTCGCTCGAGCTTGCAACCTACGGGCGGCCGACTCGCTCTCACCAAAACCGGATATGCGGGTCGGGCGAGCCGGTTTAGTGGTGTCACGCCCTCTTGAAGAAGGGGTAGGCGAGCAAGTGCGCCTCATCCGCTTGCCGAAAAGAAAACGAAGCAGCAACACAATAAAATGGGCAGCGAACAACCACCCACTGGCGAGCGAGATTGGTCTCAAATTATTACAAACATTAAATGTCCCGAACAAAGAAGTTTTATGGCCCTACTATGCGAAGTGATTCCACATGTCGTGGCGATCCGAGCCTGGCAGCCAATGGTGGAGAGGAGGTAGGCGGCTCAGTAATGGATCCACTTCTACCTGCCTCACCCCCGCGCAGCAGATCGGGGCGACACACGAGGGTAATGGTACTCGCAAATCGCCAACAGTTCGAGCTGGGCCAGATCGACCTGCTCTGAGGCATGCCTAAGCCGTTCCTCGGCTCGCGTGATGTGTACCCCCGGGGAGGTAACTCCATCCCCTTCAGTTTGATGCCTCGCTCCCTCCAGAACCGCGAACCGCTCCTCTGCCTCGGCCTTTTCCTTGTCCACCTTGTCAAAAAACCTTCTGCAGCAGTAACGTGTGCTTTTGAAATAGCCGCGTCACCTGCTTCTTCGTCTTCTCAGCATTCAGCGGGTCACCCAAGTACTCAGAAATGTGATCTGTGTCAGACTGAGGCGAATACCCCTCGCTCATCTCGATGTCGGAGGAGGAGATCACGTTAAAACTTGCAGGGAGGAATCAGAAGAAGCAAGCAGTGGAAAACGGGCCAAAGTGCAAAGCTCGCCTGGGGTCGGTACATCGCTCGCATCGGTGGCTGGTCGGTAGGTACCTGGCTGCCCTTGGATAGGTTCGCCTCCAAGGGCAGCAAAGGTTTTCCCCAGACCGGGAGGCATTGGCAACAAAGACATCGCAGGAGGGACGCGCTCCTGGGCTGGGGGCTAGCCACCCGTGCAGTTATCAACAGGGGGAAATCCCCCGGTTCCCCTACCCTCCCCGTCATTGCGAATCGATTCCTGTAGAAAAGAGAAATCAGAAAAAGAGTCATGAGTCGGACAAAGGGGTCCACTTACCTCAGGGGCGACCTCGGCACCGGCCGCCGAACCCTACACAGGGGGATCATTTGAGGGGGACCACCCAACCCTTCTTTCTTTTTTCGGCCTAAAGAAGGGGCCAGGCGATCCGCGCGCCAACCACTAGGCGGCACCAAGGGCCAGCTCCGGAGTCCCCTCCCTCACATCCTTTAGGCGAGCCCGCATCTCCTCGGATATAGGCATCGCTCAGCTATAACTCACGGAGAAGGGTGGAAGGAGGGGGGAATTTTTCCAAAGGTTTGATGGCATATTTATAGCATGAGGGTGGGGCCCAAAAGAAGATTCTCTATTGCTCAACAAAGCACTCACCGAACACGTGGGTTGAATGATTCTTTCCGAGCTTGGTCAAGCTCAAAAAGAGCGGGGATTATGTATAACCCCGTGTTCACCGAGTGGGCCCGCGACCCCAAGAGAGCAGACTAGGGGAGCCCGCCCGCGTCAGAAGATCAAGCAGGCAGACTCAGAACGACCAACTCGCTCTCGCCAAAGCTAGGCTGAAAAGCTATGCGAGCTGGTCAACGCAGCCTCGCGCCCTCCTGGAGTTCATCAAACTCAATATCTCTGGGCTTCAGAGGTAAAAATCTTAGAGCGGCCTGGCTTGCGCTCGCCTACAAAAGGAAGGTGGGGGGGAAAACCAGGTTGCGTTCGCCTCGGATGCCGGGAAATGCCTCGGCATCCACCGTCTCGCACTTGCCCAGGGAGCTCGGCAGCCAGTAGGCGAGCTGGACTGATCGGGCTCGTGTCCGCCAAGGTTCGGTGAGGCGGCGAGTGACAGTCCCATCATGCACTCGCCGCCCTAGACGAGTGGGGGCCTCAGAGTATTGCTCGCATTGTGCTCTGTGATGTGTTTTTACCATTTTTTTCTCGCTGGCCTGCCCATAGCCGGTTAGAACAGCGGAGTTACGCTGTTGGCAGACCTAGTTGGGCTGCACATAGCTGTTCAGAACAACGGAGGTTGGCTATTGCAGGCTGATTTCAGAAACTTATAAATAAACTCAAGGGGTACCTCAGAAGGCACACTTACTTGTCTCCTAGTCTTCTAGCGCTTTTTGAGGTTGCCTTAGCTTGGCTCTTGTCTAGGGAGGGGAAGCGATTTAAGATCTTCCGGGTGTGTGGTGGGACCTCCGCGCCGAGTCCCATCAAGCATACTACCACCGCATGGTAGGCCTCTCGACGATTCTTCGAAAGCATTGAGTGATAGCGCCACGCGCTAACTTACTACCGCCATGTGGTAGATTCCAGAGACCTCAGACGATTTAATTCCATAGCTAACGATGACGTTAACTCTACCGCCGCGCATTAACTTCCAGTCCTTGGATTTTTGGGACATTACAATTCTCCTCTCCATTAAGAAATTTTGTCCCGAAATTTTATTTATTGAAAGGAAATCAGTACATCAGCTTACAACATTAATTTACAAAAATAACTCGAGAATTCCTCTCGCATGGTTTGCTCATGCTCCCATGTCAGTTCTTCACGGCCATAATTGTCCCAACGGACTTTGACCATCCCGATTTCTTTGTTCGGTAGTTGCCTGATCTCCGTATACTCGATCTGAATGGGTCTAACCTTCGTCGTTAGCCCACTATCGACCGGTACTTGATCATCAGCGATTACTTGCGTAGGTTCTTTCAAAGCTTTCCGCAACACCGATATGTAAAACACATCGTGCAAACCACTCAGCTCCGCTGAAATAACTAATCGATATACAACTTCTCCAACTCTCTTAACCACTTCAAATGGACAAAGATACCTCAGACTCAACTTTTTCAAGCACTGAATCATGGACACTCCTTTGAATGGATTTATCTTCAGATATACCCAATCGCCCACCGCAAACTCCACGTTTCGGTGCTTGGAGTTGTAGTCTTTTGCCTACCTATCTTGGGCTACCAATAGCCGCTCACGTAGCAAGAGGATAGTCGAATTTATATCTTCGACTTCCTTCCGCTTATACAACTTTGATTCGCCTGTCTCTTCCCAAGCTAAAGGAGTACGACACTTCCTACCGTATAAAGCTTCAAAGGGCGCCATCCAAATACTGGCTTGATAATTATTATTATAGGCAAACTCGACCATATAGAGATGGTCCTCCCACCTCCTTTTGAAATCCAAGATGCATATTCGGAGCATATCCTCCATTGTTCGATTGGTTCTTTCGATCTGACCATCCATCTGTGGATGAAAGGTCGTATTGAACTACAATTTTGTACCTAACAACTAGTGGATTAGACTCGGATCACTCGAAGTAAAGCGCTCATCTCGGTCATTGACGATGCTACGGGGCACACCGTGCAATGGTACTATGTTGTCCACGTACAAGTTAGCCAATTTTTCCACTAAATCGTCCTTCTTGTTTGGTATGAAGTGCGATTCTTTTGTCAATCGGTCAATGACCACCCATACGACATCATTTCCGCTCTGTGATCTCGATAGTCCGTGCACGAAATCCATAGAGATATCATTGAACTTCGATACCAGAATTGGTAACGACTTCAGGAAACCTCCAAGGTTTTAACATTCAGCTTTTACTAAGGCATAAGTTTAACACTTTGCCACGTAAAGAGCTATGTCTTTCTTCAAACCCGGCCACCAGAATATCTTTTTTATGTCCTTGTACATCTTTGTGCTCCCTGGGTGAATTGATTACTTCGTGAAGTGTGCCTCATACATCAATTCCTCTCATAGTTTTCCCACATTCGGGACGCACAAACGACCATCTTTTCTCAAAAGGTCGTCTTCCATGGAGAATTAGGAATTTGACCCATCCACTGCATAGTGTTTCATACTCTTATCGAGTTCCATTGCTCGCCGAACCCTGTCCGCAAGGTCATATTGTACCTCCGTCCAGTTTAGGCACGCATTTGCAGTAGAATTCTTGTCAACACAAGAAATCTCTAAGGCCTCCAACTCTTGGATCAAATGCTCATCGTGCATCTGCAACCAACTTTCCCTTACCAGAGTCTGCCGACTCAAGGCATCTGCGAATACATTTTCCTTCCCGGGAGTATAGTTTATCTCGAAAGTGTAGTCCTCGAGGAACTCCATCCACCTCCGTTGCCTCTTATTCAGATCCTTCTAATTTATTAAGTATTTCATGCTTTTATGGTCTGCGTATATATCCACTTTCACACCATATAAATAATGACGCCACAGTTTAAGTGCAAAAATCACAGCCGTCAACTCCAAGTCGTGGACTGGATAATTCCGCTCATGCAATTTTAACTAGCGTGAGCCATAAATAATAACCTTTTCGAAATGAAGAAGAACACAGCCTAAGACACTCCCTGAAGCATCACTATAGATCTCGTAGCTGTCTGTACCACATGGTAAACTCAAGATAGGCGCTGCGGTCAAACGACTCTTTAGCTCTTCAAAATCTCACGCACGCACACACGTCCAAATGAACTTCTGTTATTTCCTCGTTAGCGTAGTGAGAGTTAAGGCTATCCACGAAAAGTTCTTTACGAAGCGTCTATAGTAGCCATCAAGTCCAAGAAAACTCCTGACTTCTGCTATAGAAGACAACACATGCCACTCCCATCACAACTATCTTCGCCGGATCCACCATAATACCTTCTCCACTAACCACATGACCAAGAAAAGCCACTGACGATAGCCAAAACTTGCACTTTGAGAACTTGGCATAAAACTTATTTCTCCTCAAGGTGTGCAAAACCATCCGCAAATGATTTGCATGATCTTCTTCGGACTGAGAGTACACAAAGATATTGTCAATAAATACGATCACAAATAGGTCCAAGTACTCTCTAAACGTTCGATACATTAAGTCTATGAATACCGATGACACATTTGTTAGCCTAAACGATATTACAGTGAACTCATAATGTCCATAGCGTGTACCAAACACTGTCTTGGGAATATCATCTTTCTGAATCCTCAACTGATAATAGCCAGACTTTAGATCTAGCTTTGAGTAGATAGTTGATCCCACCAGCTGATCGAACAAGTCATCAATCCGTGGAATCAAATACTTGTTCTTCTCCGTCAGCTTATTCAGCTCTCGATAATCAATGTATAGGCGCAAGCTTCCGTCCTTCTTTTTCACAAAAAGAACTGGAGCACTCCAAGGTGACATACTTGGACGTATATAGCCTTGCTCTAGCAATTCTTGCAGTTGAACTTTCAATTCTGTCATTTCCTTTGGCGCAACACAGTATGATAAGCGGGCCACAAGTTTCGCACCTAACACCAACTCTATAGTGATGTCAATCTCCGGCTGGGGTGATAACCCAGGAAGATCCTTAGGAAACACATCTGCGTACTCCGATACAATAGGAACGTCACTCAAACTAGACTTTGGTTCAACAACCTCCAACAGCGTGAAGAACAACTTTGCGCCCTTCCGAACAGCCTTGACTACCTGGAGAGCATACATCAATATTTTGCTCGATCCTCGCATACCAACGAACTTAGTCTCTCGTTCGATATTCTGTCCCAATGTGAAGTCCTTAAAGTTGCAATCTATATAGGCATGCTGCTCCGAGAGCTATTCCATACCAAAGATTACATCAAACTCCGATATCGTCAGCACAAATGCTTCCAAACCAAAGTCATGACTTCCTATCCGCACCTCAACATAGCAGGCTCGATCTGCGCACATCAAGCACTCGTTAGGTAACAACACATTCACTCGATCTGTCGGTATAAACGAAGGCACTCTGATACGACCCAAAAAATCTTCAGACAGAAAGGAATGAGAAGCTCATATATCCAACAGTGCTCTCGCCGAATATTCTGATATCAGGACAAAGTCTATTTTAAACAAATCATACACAAGCAACACACAAGATACTAAGTATGGAAAGTAGTAAAAACTGTATCTTAACTCATACATGTTACGACGTCACTTTGTTTTATGGCCTCCTGCTGGCCAAGATTATAGACTCAGGGTTGCGCTTGAGATGCAGCTGACTCCACCACTACTTTTCCCTTTTCAGCACAAGTCACACCCATCTTTTTCTCTGTCTTAGGAGGGCCACTCCGACATTCTCGGGCCATATGTCCCACCTTGCCACATGTGTAACACGTGAGCGGACCTCTCCCAGATGTTTCTCCAGACGTAAGAGAAGAAGGAACCAGTGCAGAAGTTTTAGACTTCTTATTCCACCGTCGATTCTCAGACTTTGAAGAACAAGGTACCTTGAACTCTGGCTTCTTCACTGCTAAGTCATTCTTACGTTGAACGCGCTTCATATCCAATTCAAGGGAACGGGCCGTATTGACAAAGGTAAGAAACCCTTGCATCATCGATCCTGAGAGAAGCAGCCACAGATCATCCCTCAACCCTTCATAGATCCGATTTGTTTTTTGTTCCTCTTCTGCAAACGTAAATCATGCATACCTTCCCAATCTCATAAAATCGTACAAGTAGTCATCCACCGAACTCTCGCCTTGAGTTAGCCTTTGAAATTGGTTTTCCATTGCAATATGCTGTGTAGATGGAATGTATCTCTCCAGAAAACACCTTGAGAACTCCTCCATTAAGATCTCGAACAACGGATGACCAGCAAACTGGTGCAACTCTAGTTCATCCCACCATAGACTCGCCTCACCATCTAATAAGAAGGTAGCCACAGTGACTTTCTGTCACTCCTCCGTTTCAGTTGCCGTCAGGACTCTCTTTATTCTTGAGAGCCAATCTTCTTCTTGTGTAGGGGTTCCAGAACCCGCAAACACGGGAGGATTGAAACCTGAAAGTGAGGGGATAAGTTGTAAACTACTCTAGAGGGGGGGTGAATAGAGTATTCAAATTTTATGAATAACTAGTCAGCTCCCTTGGAGTTGATTTGCGGAATAAAATAATCTGATACTTGAACCCTAAGAGCCTAACACAGTGAAGTGCACAAGTGAGAGAGTTAACTGAAATTTCAGTTTAACTATAAGCCTATCACAGCAACTAGCAATCCTAGGTAGTTCTATCACAGCCACAGAATAAAAAGAATAAACAAGATAACCAGATGGACACAGGATATATAGTGGTTCCCTCTTAATAGGTACTCCACTCTTCTACCACCCTGGTAGGAATCCACTACAGGTTTTTGCTAAGGTGCCCTGCCACCAATGATCTGATTCAGGTAGATCAAACAGACCCTTTGAGCTTTTGATAAGGATGCTCAACCACAGGTTGTTGATAAGGTGCCCTGTCACCAACGTTCACTTTTGAAGAGGTGTGAACAAACTCTTTTTACAAAGGGGTTGAGAGGGTTAGATTATCTTCTCTGTTTTAAATACAGATTAGAGAAGATTTGTGGATTCTCTAAAGAATCAAAGTCTCCCCCTAGCTCAGTGAAAGTCCAGGGAAAGCCTTTGCTTCAGGATGAAGGAGTTTCAGATAAACTGAAACTAAATCCTCAGAGATCTGAAGACTGATTTTTATCAGGTCTTAAGATTCTGGAGCACTTGAAGCAGAACGGGAGCTCTTTCTGAAGTCTTGAAAACTCTAAGCAGATGCTCAGGAGACTTGAGAAAGAAAGATGATTGCTCTGGGCTTTTGCTTCAGAAAAACTTTTCTTCTTCTTGTTGTGAGATTGTGAAGAGCTGCTCTGATGATGCTTGAGCGAATGAATAATATTTCTCTGTGTCTGTAACTTCTTCTTTTGCTGAGAGAAGAATCACTCTTAAATATGTCTTCACGTTTTTCCTTTGGAACGGCTCTATTGATTTGAATTCTCGAGCCCTGCAACAGATTATCTCAAAATAGAATATAGCAATAGGAATAGAATGGCCTATTAACTTTCTGTCAGTCCCAATAAGGAATAAAATAAGCGGGAAAAATATCTCAGCATAAAGACGTACCATTCTTGGAAATAGTACATAGTACCAACGGCTAGAAAACAAGCTGGAAAGATAAAGTCAACGCAATTTGTATAATAGGACAAAATGCTTTATCAAGAATACTGAATCCCGTGATTTATGCTTGACATATTTTGTAAATAATTCATTTGAATTTAAGCCATAAATTTAGCAACAAATAACTTCAGAAAATCTTTCTAACCACAAGCTAACACACTTGGAAATAAACTAAGGAATAACATAAATACAAATAAATAAAAGCAGACAGAAATCGTCGAACAGGAGTTCGATGATCGTCGACCTGCAAACAGATCGTCGACTAATAGCAGGAATCTGTCGGAACAGAAATCGTCGACCAGAAATCGTCGACCAGCTAATAGATCGTCGACCGGCTAACAGATAGTCGACCAGCGAAGGCAAATATCTGTCGAGACAGAAATCGTGAAGCAAGAACACGATCGTCGACCTGTTGAAGACAGATCGTCGACCAACCTTCAGAGCGTAGTAAGCTTGCTCTGAGATCGTCGACCAACGGTCGACGATAATTGTCTTGACTTCAACGATTCAATAGCCCTGCTATCGTCGACCAATGATCGACGATCGCGAGGCCTCGTTCGACGATGGTCGAACGGAAAAGCCTTAACCACAAAAACATCTAGAAACTACTAGCCTAAACTCTAGGTCAGTCATATACTGCCCTAGGGAGACTAAGCAATAATTAAACAGGATCATATATAAATTATATAGATCAAGAGAGGGCTGCAAGGGGATCACATAAGCCAAATCACATCTAGGGTACCAACAATCTCCCCCTATTTGGGTTATGTTATCCAATCCAGTTTAAAGGCTAAAGCAGACAACAACAAATCTAAAGATTAACCAGAATGTTAACACACAGGCAATACACAGAAAATATAACAAGCATAAATCAGCAGAAATGGAATGTATCAAGCAGATTTATCAGCAAGTTTAGCATCAGATGAGTTTTTGGGTATTGCAGCTGGTTTGAAAATAATTTCTCTGTTAGGGTTTGCCGCTTGTCTTTTAGAGAGCATTAGGTCATGTTCACCAATGATTTTCTTTTCAGCATAGCTTGGTAGAACTGCAGCAGGATGTAGCTTCATGTATTCCTCAGTGTCAAAGGCTTCTGGATTGACTTGAATTCTGCTGAGTTCCTTTTCTCTGAATTCTGACATTGTTGAGTAAGCTGAAGGATCTAGTCCTTGAGATTTGGCTCTCTCCATCATGCTTAGTGCAATAGACTCTTTGAATCTTGCCATAGAGGCAATCCTTTCAGCTTCAGTTTTATCTGATGGAGAGGGAGATCTATCAGTATCTGTATGAGCTGCAATCTCCATGTTCCTTTGAAGAGCTGTAGCAAGTTTGCTTGAATCAAGAGGAATCTGCACAGCCTTCTTAGGATCAGTTTCAGCATATAGAGATTTTGGAGGAGCGAGTTCAATGAACTTCTTATGGGATTTCTTTGAAAGGACCACTCTTTTTCCTTTTGATTCAGTTGTTTCAGCAGCAGCAGGTTTTCTTGAAGAAGAGGATGGACCTTTCCTGGGAGGAGAAGGTTTCCATTCTGAAATTTTCTTTTTAGAAGAGGGAGGAGGAGAGAAGGTAGGTTGCTGAAAAGTCATCTCCTTTATTTGCTCCACGAGAGCATTGTCATTTCTTTTTCTTCCCTGTCCTGAAACATCTTGGCCTCCCTGGCTTTGATTACTCCTTCTTTGGTAGGTCTGAGAAGTGTTAGAACTGGCTGACCTTGCAGAGGGGGCAGAAGAGAGACTTCCAGAGGCTCCAGCACCAGGAGGTGGAGGAGGACCTCTGGGGGGGAATTTCTGAACAGGAGTGTCATATCTCTTTGTCCTCTTCTTCTCTTTAGTCTGATTCTTTGACAGTCTCATCCATGGTTGGAATTCCTTGCTCTTAGGATCTATTCCCTTCAGAATGTAATAGGGAACATCCTTGTTAGGATTGGCAGTAGGAGAAGCAGGAGCTTTTCTTTTCTTGGAAGCAGCTCTTTTCCTTTTCTTAGTGGAGTCAGAATCATCAGAATCATCATCATCATCATTAAAATGAGATGAGTCTTTCCCAGCATAATCATCAAAGTCAAGTTCTGATGGATCTTTGGCAGCAAGTTCAGCTTTGTCTTTCTTTTCTCTTTCTTCTTTCTCTTTAGCTTCCTCAATGGCATCTTGCCTAAGGAGGGCATCAAGATCCACATTTTGAGACCTCTTCCAGAGTTCTGATTCTGGATACAACTCAGGAACTGTCTTGGGGACCAGTTCTGCAATAGAAGGAATGGATAGAGGATAGGTAAGGATAGGTGGAGAAAAGATGACGATATCTGCAGGGGCAGATGCTTTCTCTAGAGAGATGGCTAGGGAATCCAGATGATAATTAGCCATCCCTTTAATGTACTCAGAGGCAATATTCTCAGCCACAAAGGCTATAAATTGTTCTAGGTTTAGAGTACCTGAGCTTGAGTCCATTTCAGTCATCTTGGGAGCATTGTCTGCCCTATCTTGCACATCTTCAATTTCTTCAGCAGCAGCATCAGCAGGGATGTTGATGTCTTCAGCAGCAGCAGCATTTACGGTTGTGCCTGCATGCAAAGAAAGATAGGTTAACAACCAAGTGGGAATAAAATATTCCCCCCAAGGTGAACAAACAACAGGTAATAGATAGGATTACCTGAAGATCTACACAGGATACCACTTTGCATCTAGGAAGGAGGTTATAATTCCTTCTAGATGTTCAGTGACATCAGGGATAGACACCTCTGCAAGGCACAAGAGGAGTGCCATACAGGAAAAGAAAAGAGTATCTTTGACCAAGGGGTCATCAAGGTACTCAGGTTTATAAGGGACCACTATCTCTTGAGGAGGAAGAACAAAAGGAGTAGATGTGAGTGAGAACTCACAGTCTGAGTTAAGAAATGATTCCAAGTCTTTATCAGAATCAAAGGACTTAGCAGCATCAACTTGCAATACTGATGTAAGGTCATCAGCAGCTGTGATGGAAAGGAAGGGATAAGAAATTAACTCTAAGTTGGAGTTTGAATTAATTAGAATCTTAAATAAAGCTATACAATCAGGTTGAGCAGCATCATACTCACAGGTGTCCATGGGGACTTCCTCATTTTCTTTTTCAGGAACTTCTTCCTCAGAAGCTAGATTCACTAGGGAGTGAATGTCTTTGTTAGATACAAATATCAAATTGAAGTCCTGATTATAACCTTTGGAGGAAGAATTTTAAGGTTTACCTTCTGGTTCTTTCTCTGGAATCTCTTGAGGTTCTTCTACAGTTCCTTGAAGGGGAAGAGAAGAATTGTCCTGAAGGGTCAGGGCATCACCTGAGACCACTTCAACAGACATCTCCCCCTGCATGACTTCAGTGGGGACTGGAGTCATGCATCTTACAGAAGAGGGCTCAGCAGAGGGATGAGATGATTTTATGGCTTGAGTAAGGGCATTGATGGATGCAATGAGAGGGGCATTGGCAGCCTCAATCATTTTTTGGATGGAGGAAGTAATGAGCTCGACAATATGTGCAAGCAATTCAGGAGATATCTGAAATGCTGATGATGTGGAGGTGGATGGAATGGAAGCAGGATGATCTGCCACATGATCAAATGAGTCATGTGGAGATGGGTGAACATCAACATGAGTGTGGGATTCATGTTGAGAAAGATGCGTGAGGATGGTAGCAGTCACCATGTCAACACTGGCTGAAGCTGCCAGATGTTGTGGTGTTGGTGACTGGTGTGGAGATGCAGGTGGAATGAAGGATGCATGTTGTGGTGGCACTGCAGGTGTTGTAGAGGAAAATAATGCAGGAGAAGAGGATGCAGGGATAGAGAGGGAGGAAGAAGGGATTACTGAGCCTTCCCCAGTAAGCGGGAGAGCGGCCGAATCAGCCCTTGTGTCTGAAGGAGGGTTAGGATCAACCCTGGCTGACTTCTTGATAATCCTCTGAGATTTCTTGAAGAGAGAGGGGTCCAACCTCTTGCTGGCGTTGACTGCGGAGGGTGCAGACACAAGCAGCAGGGGTGCTTTCACATATAGAAACACACCCAATACCCTGGCAAGATTTACTTCTTTCTGATTGTTCTTTCTCCTTATTAGTTCAAACAGAACTTTTCCCCAGGCAATCTGTGCCTTATTCACCAAAGCTGACATCAGGGCAAACTGTTGCCTGTTGATGTTGTCATGAGCAGAATGTTTTCCCAAAACGACCTTGCCCACCAGGTCGGCCAGAAACTTGTACTCTGGAGACAGGTTTATCTTTAGCAACTTAGCTGGAACACCCTCAGCATGGCCCATCACAGTTAGCATGCGGCCATATTCTTCTGCAGTTTGCTCATAGTCATCAGTTCCGGTTGGCAGTCCAAACAGCTCAGTCAATACTTCAGGAGTCAGAATGACCTCCTCGCCATTTATCTTTCCTGTCATGGCGTCGTCGCTGGAGGACGAAGTATATACCCATTCACGAATCTCTGGTATATGAATCTTAGGAGAGAACGACATAAATTTCTTGAGGCCTTGGTCTTCACATAGCTGCAGAATATCTTGGATTGGTTGATCACATCGGCTGAAAGAATCAAAGTCGACACAGAAACCAGTGTCGAACTTCATTCCGAAGAGAACAGCAGAAGGAATCGCCATAGGATTTGAGAGAAGATGGCGAATCGAGAAGCAAAACAGGGGAGAAGAGAATCGCGCGGGATTAGAGTTCGAGAGCGAATTCTAAGCCAAAAGATGGAATATGAAAAGACGGAGCGGAAGGACGACGATCTCCAGACCTAAATCGACTATTAGAAACAAATCTGCGATCGTCGATCCCGGAATAAAATCGGTCGTCGAACACAGACCGACGATAGTCAATGTTTGACTAATTGGTAAACATCGACCGCCTACACGCAATTACCACGATCGTCGATCAATAAATGTTTGGTCGATGATTTTCCACCCAGCACAGAAAATCTGTCGTCGACCATTGGTCGACGATAGATACCTAAGGAGAGATCGTTGACCAGTTGGTCGACGATTTCTGCCTTACTACAGAACGAGCTGTCGTCGACGGTTGGTCGACGATAGTTCTGACCTGGTCGAAGATCGTCGAGCAGTCGTTCGACGATTTTAGACAGAAAACAAAACTAACCAAATTTTCACTACTCTGAACCATTAATCATGCCAAGCTGGTTCAGGAAGAACAAATGCTTTTGTTCATCAAGGGGCTTAGTGAAAATATCTCCTCTCTGCAGGTCTGTGGATATAAATTCCATTACTATCTTGTTCTTTTCCACATTATCTCTCAGAAAGTGATGTCTAATCTCAATGTGCTTGGTCCTGGAATGGTGCACAGGATTTTGAGCAATTGATATTGCACTGGTACTGTCACACAGAATTTTTGTGTTTGAGTGTGTGTACCCATAATCCACTAGCTGATTTTGAATCCACAGGATCTGTGAACAGCAACTAGCTGCTGCTATATATTCAGCCTCAGCAGTTGAAGTAGACACAGATGCCTGTTTCTTACAAAACCAAGAGACAAGTCTCTCTCCCAGGAACTGACAAGTCCCTGAGGTGCTTTTCCTGTCAACTTTACAACCAGCATAATCAGCATCTGAATATCCAATTAATTCAAATCCTGACTCAGTTGGGTACCACAGTCCTAAGTTAGGGCATCCCTTAAGGTATCTCAAAATCCTCTTGAGAAGAGTTAAGTGAGATTCCTTTGGGTTGACCTGAAACCTAGCACATAGGCATGTAGCAAACATTATGTCAGGCCTACTTGCCGTCAAATACAGCAGGGAACCAACAATGGCTCTAAAGTTCTTTTGATCAACAGGCTTGCCATTAACATCAGAATCAATAACTGCATTTGAGGCCATAGGTGTGCTCATTGATGAAGCATCAGACATTCCAAATCTTTTAACCAGCTCTCTGGCATATTTTGATTGAGAAATGAAAATGCCATCAACACTCTGTTTCACTTGGAGACCAAGGAAATAGGATAACTCACCCATGCTGCTCATCTCAAACTTAGAGTGCATTAGTTCAGAGAACCTCTTGCATAGTTTGGGATCAGTAGAGCCAAATATAATGTCATCTACATAGATTTGAACTAACAGTTGTGAGTCCTTATGATGTCTAATGAACAGGGTTCTATCTACTACACCTCTCACAAACTTGTGTTCTAGAAGAAAATTTGCTAAGGTCTCATACCAAGCTCTAGGAGCTTGCTTAAGTCCATATAGAGCCTTTTGGAGTTTGAACACATGAGTGGGTAAGGTTGATGAAACAAACCCTGGTGGTTGTTCAACAAACACTTCTTCCTTTAAATCTCCATTGAGGAAGGCACTCTTCACATCCATTTGGAAGACCTTAAATCTTTTATAGGCAGCATAGGCTAGGAAAATCCTAATGGCTTCTAGTCTAGCTACAGGGGCAAAAGTCTGATCATAATCTATGCCTTCCTCCTGTCTATAGCCTTGAGCTACTAGCCTAGCCTTATTTCTAACTACTATGCCTTGGGCATCAAGCTTGTTTCTAAACACCCACTTGGTGCCTATGATCCGTTGGCCTCTTGGTCTTGGAACCAAGGTCCAAACTTTACATCTTTCAAACTGGTTAAGCTCCTCTTGCATTGCTATAATCCAGTGGGGATCAAGCTCAGCATCTTTAATGGTTAGGGGCTCAATCTGAGAAAGGAAACAAGCAAACATCACATCTTTGTTGAGTTAATGTCTTGTCTGGACTCCTGCTGAAATGTCTCCAATCACTTGAGATACAGGGTGATCTCTAAGTGTGACAAGATCAGTAGGTTCAACAATGATCTGATCTTCAACAGTTTCAAGATTTAATTCCTCATGTGGAATCTGATCAACTGTTGGAGCAGGTGCTTTAACTTCAAGAAGTTCTACATCAGATTCAGAATCTGAGGGAGCAACCTGAGGAGTTTGTTGGGGATGATTCTCCCGTGTGAGTCTCAAACCTTCCAAATCCTTACTTACTCCTAGGACTTGCACTGTACTATTAGAGGAAGAGTCCTTCTCCTTATAATACATGACTGTCTCATCAAAAGAGACATGTGCAGACTCTTCTATCTTAAGAGAGGATTTATTAAGGACCCTATAGGCTTTGCTTACTTGAGAGTATCCTAGAAAAACTCCCATTGAAGCTTTTGCCTCAAATTTTCTATGGTATTCTTTGTTATTGTTATGAACAAAAGCAACACAACCAAATACTCTAAAGTAGTCTATTTTAGGTTTCACTTGCTTAAGTAATTCATAGGGAGTCTTACCCTTAAGTTTATGTATCAGACTTCTGTTCAATACATAGTTAGCTGTGCTGACTGCTTCAGCCCAAAAGGACAGAGGCATGTTAGCATCGGCCAACAATGTACTTGCAGCTTCAATTAGGGTTCTGTTTTTCCTTTCAACTACCCCATTTTGTTGAGGAGTTCTAGGAGCAGAGAAGCTATGTTTGATACCTTCCTTCTCACAGAATTCTTGCATAAGAAGAGACTCAAACTCAGTACCATGATCACTTCTGATCAAGGCAATCTGAGTAGAATACTCACTCTGTATACACTTTAGAAAATCTGTAAGAACCTTGAAGTTATCAGCCTTAGTTCTCAAGAAGAATACCCAAGTGAACCTAGAGAAGTCATCTACAATTACTAAGGTGTAAGACTTTCCTCCAAGACTCTGTACAGCAATAGGACCAAATAAATCCAAATGTAGCAAGTACAGAATCCTGGGAGAATCACTTTTATTAACTGATTTAAAGCTATTCCTTGTTTGCTTACCTAATTGACAAGCTTTGCAAAGGCCTTCCTTCTTGTAGGGGCAAGAAGGTAGACCTCGTACAAGATTGTATTTAGCCAACCTAGAAATGTTTTTCAGATTTACATGACTAAGTCTCTTATGCCAAAGGGTATTATTACTGGTTACTTCATTAAATAAGCATACTTCAGATTTGGATGAGTTAAAGTCTACAACATAAACATTTCCAATTCTAATACCTACTAACACAACAGTATTATTTAAAGCAATATTACAAGCAGTGTCAGTAAACCATACCTTGTACCCAGCATCACACATTTGACTTACAGAGATTAGGTTGTGCTTTAGTCCTGAGACATAAGCTACTTTCTTGAAGGTTACAGCTCCTATGGTGAAGCTGCCATACCCTTCAGTCTGTCCACAGCTGGAATCCCCAAATACAACTTTTGGTCCCAGCTTAGCTTTGAAACCTGACAGGTTCTTCTTCTTTCCTGTCATATGCTTTGAGCATCCACTATCCAGATACCATTTGTCATGTATGACTGGATAGGTCTTCACCTGCAGAAAGAACAGTTATACATTGTGGACCCAGGTTACCTTGGGTCCAGTATTCTTCACAAAAGAAAAACTAGATATAAAAGATCTTGCAGGCTTAGATTTATATCCTAAAGGGTGTGATCTCCTAGGTGGGATAATCCATTCAGTTGAAGGATTAAACAACCTGGGGTGGTGATTAGGATTTGAAGTTCTGGAAGTTTGATTTTTATTTTCCAGCTTAAGTCCAGATCGTCGATCAATGGTCGACGATCGCAAGCCATATCGTCGATCATTTATGGTAGAACGATGTTCTGGATTCCACGATCGTCGATCACTGTTCGACGATTTTTGTAAAGCTAGAAATTTTTTCTTCCTATTCTCTTTCTTAATCTTATTCTGAATTTTCTTGCATTTTTCAATTTCCTCAGTATTCTTCATTCCTGATTCAGAAACAAATTTTACTGGAGTGCTAAATCTCTCCTTTGTGAGGAGGATGGGTTCACTAGGTGTAGCACCTAAGCCTAGTTTATCATTACCAACCCTAGTGTTTGCTATACAGGTTATTTCAGATAATTTAAGGCTTCTGCCATTTAATTGTTCTTCTAACCTCTTAGATTTAGCTAGTTCTAATTTTAGGAATGTTACTTCTTCTTTTGAGCTCTCTAATTCCTTTTCTAATCTGATTATTTCAGTACCTTCCATGTCTAGTTCCATTATTTTTAATCTAAGTGACTTAATTTCTTTTTCAGATAATAGTAAATCTAAACATAGAGTTTTAAATTTTAGTTTGAACTCAGGAGATGAGAAGTCAAATGAGTCGATTACCTGGTCCTCCATAAAGGAATCTTCTTCATTGTCTCCTTCTTCTTCAGAATTCTCTGCAGCTGACAGAGAGCTGCAGGCATCAATGGCCATGAGGCAGACCTCTTTGGCTTTCTTCTCTTCTTCTTCTTCAGAATCACTGGAGCTAGAGGAGCAGGTATCCTCTTCTGTTTCACTCCAGGTAGCAGCCACAAATCCCTTGTCCTTCTTCTTGTATTTGTGTGATGAGGACTTGGAGTGGTGCTTCCTGTACTCTTTCTCATGTTTCTTCTCCTTGTACTTCTTCTCTGGACAATCTGGGGCAATGTGTCCAGGCTTGCTGCAAACATAACAAATGATTTCTTTAGATGGAGTCTTGTCATACCTTGGCTTGTCCTCATGCTTGGAGAACTTCTTTCTGAGGTCTCTTCTTCCCATGTTGAAGAACCTCTTGGCAATGAGTGCCAGTAACTCCTCATTTGATTGACTTCCTTCAGAAGTCTCAGCAGCCTTAAGAGCTAGAGAATGCTCTTTCTTTGTTGGTGTAGGAGTCTTCACTTCAGTTACAACAGCTCTACTCTTTAAGGTTTGCTCATATGACCTGAGCTTTCCCAACAGAGCTTCTGTGGAGAGTTCCACAGTGTTTCTTCCATCCTTGATGGGCCATATCCTTGAGTCCCATGAGATGGGAAGGCACATCAGGATCTTGTCATTGACTTCTGACAAAGTTATCTCCTTGTCCAAAGACCTCAGTTCACTTATTATTGAACTGAGTCTTGTGTACATTGTGTCAATGTCTTCAGCATCATCCTTCTTGAAATTTTCATACTGAGAGGTGAGATTGGATCTCCTGTCCTTCCTCTCATCAGCTGAGCCAGCAACTATGTGGTTGAGGGAATCCCACATAGCTTTGGCTGAGGTGCATTCAGCCAGCTTCTGGAATATCTCATCAGACATTGTCTGAGCTAGGATATTCATTGCCTTAGCATCAGCTGCTTTTGCCTTCTTGTAAGTTTCATTGTAGTCAGGTGGTGGCACAGCACTGAGATCAGCAGAAGTGGAAGCAGCAGCAGGCCTAGCAGGTGGTCCTGTCAAGATAGAAGAAAAGATATCTTCATCAATAGAATTCATGTATAGTCTTATCCTGGCCTTCCATATGCCAAACTTGGACAAGTTGCATACAGGAGGTCTGGTGCTTGAATAATCCTTAGACTGGGCCATGTGTGAAAGTGTTTGTGAATGGTATCAGGAAACAACTTATCACAGGATCTTTTAACTCAGGTGTTAGCCTGTATGAACAGCTAACCTCCCTCTGATACCAATTGAAAGTGAGGGGATAAGTTGTAAACTACTCTAGAGGGGGGGTGAATAGAGTATTCAAATTTTATGAATAACTAGTCAGCTCCCTTGGAGTTGATTTGCGGAATAAAATAATCTGATACTTGAACCCTAAGAGCCTAACACAGTGAAGTGCACAAGTGAGAGAGTTAACTGAAATTTCAGTTTAACTATAAGCCTATCACAGCAACTAGCAATCCTAGGTAGTTCTATCACAGCCACAGAATAAAAAGAATAAACAAGATAACCAGATGGACACATGATATATAGTGGTTCCCTCTTAATAGGTACTCCACTCTTCTACCACCCTGGTAGGAATCCACTACAGGTTTTTGCTAAGGTGCCCTGCCACCAATGATCTGATTCAGGTAGATCAAACAGACCCTTTGAGCTTTTGATAAGGATGCTCAACCACAGGTTGTTGATAAGGTGCCCTGTCACCAACGTTCACTTTTGAAGAGGTGTGAACAAACTCTTTTTACAAAGGGGTTGAGAGGGTTAGATTATCTTCTCTGTTTTAAATACAGATTAGATAAGATTTGTGGATTCTCTAAAGAATCAAAGTCTCCCCCTGGCTCAGTGAAAGTCCAGGGAAAGCCTTTGCTTCAGGATGAAGGAGTTTCAGATAAACTGAAACTAAATCCTCAGAGATCTGAAGACTGATTTTTATCAGGTCTTAAGATTCTGGAGCACTTGAAGCAGAACGGGAGCTCTTTCTGAAGTCTTGAAAACTCTAAGCAGATGCTCAGGAGACTTGAGAAAGAAAGATGATTGCTCTGGGCTTTTGCTTCAGAAAAACTTTTCTTCTTCTTGTTGTGAGATTGTGAAGAGCTGCTCTGATGATGCTTGAGCGAATGAATAATATTTCTCTGTGTCTGTAACTTCTTCTTTTGCTGAGAGAAGAATCACTCTTAAATATGTCTTCACGTTTTTCCTTTGGAACGGCTCTATTGATTTGAATTCTCGAGCCCTGCAACAGATTATCTCAAAATAGAATATAGCAATAGGAATAGAATGGCCTATTAACTTTCTGTCAGTCCCAATAAGGAATAAAATAAGCGGGAAAAATATCTCAGCATAAAGACGTACCATTCTTGGAAATAGTACATAGTACCAACGGCTAGAAAACAAGCTGGAAAGATAAAGTCAACGCAATTTGTATAATAGGACAAAATGCTTTATCAAGAATACTGAATCCCGTGATTTATGCTTGACATATTTTGTAAATAATTCATTTGAATTTAAGCCATAAATTTAGTAACAAATAACTTCAGAAAATCTTTCTAACCACAAGCTAACACACTTGGAAATAAACCAAGGAATAGCATAAATACAAATAAATAAAAGCAGACAGAAATCGTCGAACAGGAGTTCGATGATCGTCGACCTGCAAACAGATCGTCGACTAATAGCAGGAATCTGTCGGAACAGAAATCGTCGACCAGAAATCGTCGACCAGCTAATAGATCGTCGACCGGCTAACAGATAGTCGACCAGCGAAGGCAAATATCTGTCGAGACAGAAATCGTGAAGCAAGAACACGATCGTTGACCTGTTGAAGACAGATCGTCGACCAACCTTCAGAGCGTAGTAAGCTTGCTCTGAGATCGTCGACCAACGGTCGACGATAATTGTCTTGACTTCAACGATTCAATAGCCCTGCTATCGTCGACCAATGATCGACGATCGCGAGGCCTCGTTCGACGATGGTCGAACGGAAAAGCCTTAACCACAAAAACATCTAGAAACTACTAGCCTAAACTCTAGGTCAGTCATATACTGCCCTAGGGAGACTAAGCAATAATTAAACAGGATCATATATAAATTATATAGATCAAGAGAGGGCTGCAAGGGGATCACATAAGCCAAATCACATCTAGGGTACCAACAAAACCCATTACATGTTTCAATTGATTTTTTGTCGCTCGCTTTGCGGCTACTGGCTCAACGGCCACTTGTCTCACTGCTACATGCTCAACTATGCCAATCGGTTCCTGAACCACCGCCGGGGTAGGAGGTTGTCTCTGACCTCCTAGTTGTGCATTAATTAATGCAAACACGGTTTCATCAACCAACCATATAGTTTCCGCATAAGGAGGAGGTGTTGTCACCTCATTTGGTGCACTACTCTCCACCGAGCGTTGGGGTTCTTGCTACCCCGCACCACTTATAGTTGCCTACAATGTGAAACACACAATTAAGCAACTAAGAATATTGCAAAAAACAATGATAGGAATTCGCAAGTCCCTCAAACAAGTGTATTTTCATTCCTAAGTGGACATTCTTGAGTTCAGTTTGTTATAACGGTAAACACATACACGTGCTCGCCACCCCTCAAAAGAATTCGACCACGAATTCGTAGAAGGAAGACCGAGACAAGCTGATACCAAATTATAATACCTCTGTCCGTCACATGAAATATAATAGAGGGTCCGGCCGGGGTCCCACGCCATATTCCATAGACAGGTAGTGGGATTACAGTTTAATATCAAAAATACTATTATGAATCATAACTCAGAGCATTCTAGCGGAAGCTTTAAGGTTGCACAAACTCAAATCACATGAATGTCCACTATATATAACTAACAGTTATATACCTACATCAGGAATATACATTCAAAATACACAAAAAGTTACGGCCTTAAGGCCTTACAACTGTTTCCTTTACAATAATTGTTTTCATACATCGACACGCAGACCGGCCATACATGAAACAGTAAACGTTCGCCTTTGGGCCTTTAAGGGCCAGCTAATTGTAGCATAAGGTACTTCAACCTGCTATTTTCTACTTGGCTCTTCAGCACCTGCATAACACGACCCACTAAAACATGGCAAACAAAGCAACAGTCAACGTTAACTGACCAATTTATAATGACCCCACCCCTTACTCGGGGTGGTGGTTGTAACATTCCATTTCCGGCTAGACCCCTAGGAGTCGGTCTGTCGTGACAGAACCCTAGGAAGCCCAAGAATTGAAATACATCGACCAAGATTTCGGGTCACGGGTTGGTCACGCCCGTGACCGACCCGTCACGCCCGTGACCTAGGGCGTGACTCCTTCAACGATCGTCGATCTCAGAAAGACGATCGTCGAGCACAGAATTTGTAACCCGGGCCTGTCACGCCCGTGACCTACGTGTCATGCCCGTGACCTAGGGCGTGACCCCCTTCGATGATCGTCGATCTCAGTACGACGATCGGCGAACTCAGAATTTGCATCACCTGGCCTGTCACGCCCGTGACCTATGTGTCACACCCGTGACCTAGGGCGTGACCCCCTTCAACGATCGTCGATCTCAGCAAGACGATCGGCGAGTACAGAATTTGTAACCCGAGCTTGTCACGCCCGTGACCTATGTGTCACGCCCGTGACCTAGGGTGTGACCCCATCGACGATCGTCGATCTAAGCAAGACGATCGTCGAGCGCAGAGTTTGCATCACGGGCTGTCACGCTCGTGACCGACAAGTCACGCCCGTGACCTAGGGCATGACCCCTTCGACGATCGTCGATCTCAGAAAGACGATCGCCGAACTCTGAATTTGCAACACACCTGTCACGCCCGTGACCTATGTGTCACGCCCGTGACAAAGACCAAAACGTCAGCCAGTCTGGAATTTTTTGTAACCCAAGCCATAATTAATTCTGATTATGGGAAGTTACACCAGGAGTATTTATGGGTCATTTCCTTCTCTAATTACTTAATAAAATGAGGAAGAGTTGACCCAATAGGAAATCGCCACCTAGATCAGCCATTTCATCTTTCACCTTTTCCTCTCCCTCCACCATAACCGAAATATTATTAAGAGAGAGAGAGCTTTCATGACCATGAATGCTTCACCCTTTCCCCTCCCCATTTGGAGATCTATAAAATCCCCCTTAGAGCAAGATGAGAAGGTTACACTCTTAACCAAATGGATTCAAATTATTGCTCTTGCTGTAGGAGAAGTTCGGAACGCCACCACCACGCCATGACAATCCGACATTCATCTCGTCTCCAAACCGCGAACAAGGTCCTCCTCTACTTCTTCTCTTATGGGTAGATCTTAGGATCTTAGAAATGAAGTTTGTGCTCAAAGAAGCCAGACCTACCTCATGTTTTCATGGAGAAACCATGAAAAACATAATTTAGATTACGCCGGAAACCGCCATCTTCGGCGGCCAAACCACCGCCGACCGATAGCCATCGCCTCGATGGAGGTGGTGGTGGTGGTGGCTGGCTAGGGAAGTGACCGGCCGGCCGGCGATGGATCACGAAAAAGCTACAGGAAATATAGTTTTCTAAGTTCTGACTTCGGGTTTTGAGGAAGATGAACAGTAAAGATATTTTTATAATATAAAATTAAGTATATCTCTACTAATATACGAAAACTACTCTTTGGTGAAACATTGTCTGATGTCCCTATATTGCCCTTATAGTTTTATTCATAATTACACAATTATACCAAACTTTATATTAGTATAATATAAAAACAATATCCTTTTAGGTAATTACACAACTTTACAATATTAAAATACAAAAAGTAAAAACACTAGATACCCTAAACCTATTGTCTCTAGCTAGGAATGATAAGAGAAAAATTAATGTTTTAACATTAAAATATAATTCATTTTACAAAATAAAAATTGTATTCTTGATTTACATTTTTTTACGGTCATTTTGAGTACTCATATGCATATGTTGCGAGTTGGGCAGAGCCCGCCGTCTTTGGTCGGGTATTGTCGCGCGAGGCCATAGGGGCGGGTACTGTCCACGACAAATGTTGCCGCCCACGACAAATGTCGCTGCCCCCGACAAATGTCGCCGCCCACGACAAATGTCGCACCACCGGAGAATGTCGCATCCCGGCAAATGTTGTACCTCGCCGAATGTCGCACCCCGCCGATTGTCGCACCCCCGCCGAATTCCCCCAGGGCCGAAGGCCCGTGCCTGTCACCTGTAATATATAAGGTAAATATATATTAAATTGGCCATTTTGATGTTGCAAAACTATGCATTTAGAGGCCGATTTAGGAAAATGTCCAATCACAAAAGTTGTAGCCCTTCGAGTTTAGATTAATTTAAAATTGATTTCAACCCATTTGGATAAGCGGTTTGACCGCAACACCCGTTTTAGTGGGGGCTATACCTAGAGTTGGGCAAGAACTAAAATGAATGACCACGCTTCATCCCTTGTCCAAATAACCTGAGATTTGGGCAGGGGGTTACCCTTAGCCATACCTAGAGGCAGTCCAAAAATGGGAATTTTTGGAGACACTTTGCCTAAAGTTTTTGTTTTAATTTAATTAAGTTAGAGGAATTTATTTAAGTGGTTAAATGACCTCCAAACTCTCCCAAATTTTGGTGAGTGGTCCCTGGCTATAAAACCCAGCTCTGTACAAAATTCCAACTTATTTGGATGAGTTTTGGGTAGGAAATCACCTATCCTTAACTAGGCATTAATGAGGCATTTTTGAGTAAAAAGTGCATCAAGAGGTTGGAGCGGTCAAATCACCTCAACATAGGCTGATATTTTGATCACTGATTTGGAAGGGTTATTATAACCCACTTGGAGAAAATGGTGTGATTTAGGGTTGGTTTACCCTAGGATCCAAACTCAAACCCTAAATGGAGGGTTTTGAGGGTTGTGAAGGACATGAAAGCAATTGCTCTCATATTGCCTTGAAATTCAGTAGAGTTGACATTAGCATGATATGAATCATCTGGATGGAATCTTGGAGGATTTGGAGATAGTTAGATACCTCAAAACCCTAGCCATAGCTTTAGAGTAAAATACTAATTAAGTAAAATCTGTCACTAAATATTATCTAAAATCTATGAAACTCGGGTAGAGTAAGTTTTGAGGCGGGTAGAATCTATAGCAATTTTACTGGAATTTTATGATGTCTATTTTCAGCACTTCATTTGTAACATTGGTTCTAGCCCTAATTGATGTTTTAATTAGTTGGATCTTTCTGTTCATTTAAATCCCATTAAATCTTTGAAGTAAATGTTTTTGGTCAGAATGGTTGCTCCTGAATTTTTGTATAATTTTTAGTTGAGTAAATCTAGTATTCTCTTCTCAAATGTTAAAAAAGGGTTTTATGGTTTAAAAATTAGTTATGGATGATATTTTTGCTGAAAAATTATGAGGCTTAGGATTTAAGACTTTCTGTCCATTATATGCTTGTAGACATTTATTCATGATTTTTATAATTGTAGTTATGGCATTTTCTTTACAAGTCTACCTTAAAAAGATATTTGATAATTAATTTATTCAGAGATTAATACTTGCTGAAAAATTATGAAACTTGGCTAATGCTATTATTTAGGTTGTATCTGCATAACATAATTTATTTATAATTTTTGGATGGATATTCTCTGTACTTGATTCACAAATAACGAAATATAGAAATTATTGCTAAAATAGTTTTAGTGCCCTTTTGATGATAGAAAAATTGTGATACTTTGGATTTACCATATTGAGATTACATAATATTTAGTATAATTTTGTTGGACATCTTGCATGAGTACTTAGGATAGTTCATGTTCAAACCGGTAGCCCTTGGAGTTTTTGAGGAAATTAATTAAATGCCAGATAAATTAAGAAAATTACCATTTATTGGATTTAGGCTAATTATATCATGATATACCTCCAGTAAATAAGTTAGGGCATTTGGATGAGTATTTGATCATTTCCTAACCGGTTCAACATATAGTCTAGGTTGGTCTGCATATAACAAATTGTTAAATTGCAATAGGACATGATCTGGGATAGTTGTTGGAATTAGTCATTTTGTCTGGGTGGATAGATGTGGATGATTTCGCAATAGAATGATATGATGAGTTGTGAGAAGTGGTGTTGGCTAGAGTTAAGAGGTGCTCGGGTTCGACGAAAGATCGTCTTTCCCGAAGAGAGGAAGGTTAAAAATCACCATAGGTTAGTCTATCGTAAAATGAGAAGGGAATGAGTAAAGGGAATCAACCAATAATAATAAGTGCCTTGCGAAAGGGAACGATGGGCTTCAGCTACCATCATAGTTCCTAGTGCGCTTTGAGAGCCCTTCATAGGGAATACCGGGGGCAGTCATGGGTTAACGTAAACTGTAATAACAAGCTGAAAAGAGTAACTTAGTAATTAGGATCTTACATATCACAAACATTGTTAGCATAGGAAGATTGTTGGGAGCTTCGGCTCGACTGGTTAAGTGACGGACGTAATGGTCCGGGGAGCTTCGGCTCGATTGGTTAAGAGACGAACGTTTTGGTCTGGGGAGCTTCGGCTCGGTTTTTGTTTGATTACGATTAAACTTACATGTGCATACAAAGGAATATCTAAGGTGGTGGGTCTTCGGTACTGGGTTGTCGTAGCACCGACGCCAGTACGATGACTCGACAAGTATGGTTTTTACACTTCGCCAAAGCTAAATCCGGCGGTCCAGTTGGCAAGAGTACGCAGGAGTCCGCTTTGTGCACCAAGCGTTGAGGCGTACGATAGGTAAGACCGGTAGTGCTATACTAGTTTTGAGGTTGGTGAGGCCCAACCCACCGCTTCCGTCTGCCACTATGGAGGTATCCTGGGAGGTAACGACTCCGAAAGGGGGAACTAAAGGTTTGTGTACACAGAGTCGGGTGTGTGAGTTGCACTTGCATGTTCCATCATACCCACTTGCATGTCATAACATAATTGATTCATTTAACCATGACACCTAAAGTATAAGTGGAATGAGACGCTTATACATTAGGACTTGCAAAACGACCCCTTGGTCTATAAGCTTGTGTGGGCAAGTTTATAAATTAAGGTTAAATTCAATAATTATATGCTGATGTTTGATAACCGACACCCCAACGTATAAGTGGTATGAGACACTTTATACGATGGGAGCCTTGCAAAAGATCCCTTGGCTTATGCGCTTCCGCACATAAGTTAAGGTTACTTTACCTACTTTCTGTTTCTGTCATATTTATTATAGAATTGCTAGATTAGTTCCGCTGCCACCTGTTGCTTGATTTAATCTCCACCTTCATGTCCTTCCATTTCTTCCTCACCGCTCGGTACCTAGGAGTCATGGGGGAAGGGGTAGGGGATGATATGGCTTAGTCTTTATGACTAACGGTTTTCGGATTGCATAATTTTAGGGAATCGTGGAGCCCAGCACGGGGGAGCAGCCCCAGAGACCGGTGCGCTTTGAGATGGGGCAGTCTAGCTCGGGAGTTCATACAGCCGGGACTGTGAGTCTCAACCTTGAGTAGATGTTCTGTTTTTGCTTCCGCATGAGTGATTTGTAGTGGGGACATGATGTACCGGGCATAAGCCCGTATTTTTAGTACTCTGATATATTATTATGTGGACACTCCCTTCGTGGAGATTTTATTTCTATATATGTGATTATCTTGTGGACTTATTTTACTTCATTGTGCTACCTTTCTGTGATCGAATTGGCCGGCAGAATCGGCGCTTTGTAGTAATGACCCTTCAGGGCGTGAAGGTGTCACCGCAAAGTGGCGGTTCTGGGCCTAAGACCCCGATGTTTTAAGACCCTTGCGAGCATGGTGCTGGGGAGGCCGTTACAGTGGTTCTCCTTCCCTGCAAGCAGCGACATATATATATATATATATATATATATATATATATATATATATATATATATATATATATGGTAATAGAAACATGAAACTTAAGCACCGTTCTCTACAGACGCAGGATAGAATGGCCACACACCCCGTGCACTCAGGGCATATTATCGGTGTACCGGATCTCCCGGGTACCACCACTATCCACAGTCCTAGACTTGATGGTCGAAACTTGAGCATTTCTCTCTTTTCTTCCTATGAGTCGACAAAGTCAAAGGAGCTCTCACAGATTCAATCCAGTGACTCACTCCAAGTCGATCGTCATAAGGTGGGTGCAGGTTAGCCAAAGCCCGTTGCTCAAACCGTCATGCGCTGAAAGCCGAAACCTTCATCGTCGTGACATGACGCGGGTTCAGCGTCCCCCTTGTGCCCAAGGAAAACTATTTAAGTTCTCACTAATATAGCTCGCAGGTCTCCCAAAGACAGGCTTTGCAACTAATGGCCCACTGGTATCCATGAGACAGGCCTCACAAACATATCTCACTAGGAGCTAGTACCGATGGTAGCAATACCGCTGTGAGGTAGGGACAGAAGTCACTTCTTCCCCACTTTTGGGTGTTTTCCTGGAGATCACCTCTAGTACTATCTCTGCAGCATCCTACACACCCCCAGACCCCGGATTCTACACGTTGAACTACACATTTTATGTAATATCCCTCAAACAACTAGACCCCCCAAGAGTGGTTTTGTCATGGCAAGGGCATGACAAAACCCTAGGAAGCCCCAGAAGACCAAGTGAACCTAGGAAAGAAGGTGAGATCACCATGGTCTGCAGTTAACACTTTTCAAATGCAATCCCTAGGGTTTGACTTTGGGGCTTTAACTTGACTCTAGAAACCTACCACAACTTTCCTAGCCCTTTAGGGGGCCCATAGGATCACTAAGGACCCATTAGGGCCAACCCTAGAGGCTAAGTTGACCAAAGTCAACCCTAACCCCAATTAGGTCAAACTAGTTCACCCATGGTCAATTAGTTCCCCCCTTAGCCAAAGGGATCCACCTAGACCTTCCTAAGACCTAAGGGAGGCCAAGGGTCACCAAGGACCTATTGGGGTCAACCAAGGAGGCTAAGTTGACCAAAGTCAACCCTAATCTTAATTTTGTCAAAGTACCTCTTCCTAAGGGTCAAGTGACCCCCAAGGTGCCAAACCCACCCCACCATGCTCTACCTAGACCTTAGGAGGCCAAGGTGTCACTAATCACCCCCTAGGGTTAGCTAGGTCACCCAATGTGGCCTAGGGTTGAGCTAACCCCCTTTTGGGTTAAGTTAACCCAAGTAGGCTAACTCAAGCTCAAACCCAAATCCATTTGGACTAGCTTCTTTTTAATCATCTAGATGGGTTAAGGGGTGTAACTTGACTGAATTAATTCATCATTTTCGGCCAAGGTGACTAAGAGAGAGAAAAGCTCCCTTGCCCTTTAATGGAGGAGAGAGAAATTGGGAGGAAGAGCATTCATGGCCAAGGGAGACCAAGGGCCCCTCTCTTCATCCCCAAAGCTTTGATTCAATTCCCCATTTAGTGTACAGAAGGCCAGGTGTCATTTTAGTGGTTTTTCAATGGCCGGAACAGTGCAACCACCATGGCCAAAACCTCTTCAATGGCCATTAATGGAGCCATGAAGAAAGACACCTCCCCTCCCCATTCTAACTCTTTAAAAAGACTCCCCAGACCTAGAGGAGTCGTTTACACTCTTCCCTCAACGAAATCGAGTCCTTCCACGGTGCTGTTGCAGAACTCTGACTACTCCTCCACCGTAAATGGTGACCCGACAATCGGCACGGCTGCGCTCCACCCAGAAGGTCGATTTCTCCCCCTCTCCCTCAGTGCTAGGATCCTAGATCAAATAGGATAGATATCGGGCTCAATTGAGCCCGATCAAGTGAGAGTTTTCTCGATTTTTTTGGGTTTTTCTCACCTCTCGGTTTCGCCAGAAACAGTCTCTCTGGCGGCCGTGCCGCCACCTGACGATAGCCACCATCTCAACGAAGGTGGTGGAGGCGGTGGACGACCGAAGAGATGGTCGGGTGGCCGGCGACAGTGCTTGGAAAGGGTTCCAGGATGGGGCAATCTCAGTCATAGGCTGGAGCATGAAGATGACCAGATGTCACTCGTTTTGCGCCAAGATTCGTGCCGCCTCCGATTTTAATCTTAGGATTAATCATTCCTTTTATTTGATTTCTGTCACATTATTTTTATTAAATGTATCTATTTATTAAAAATACTTAAAGGCTTCTACAAAAAAAGTGGTCAACACCAAAAATGTAGCCCTTGAGGTCTATTTTAATGTAAAATTTGTTTCAACCAATTTGGCTAAGTTTTCTGACCTCAGCACCCAAAATGGTGCAGTCTATACTTAGGGCTAGTCAGAGATTAAAATGAGTGCCCCTACTTAACCACATGTCCAAATGACCTGAAATTTAGGAAGGAAGTCAATATTATCTATACCTTGACATATCCAAAAAAAGAAATTTTTTGGAGAAAACGTTTCTATAGTTTTGGTAAAAATTTAATAATTCTAGTATAGTTTAATTAAGGGGTCTAATGACCTCACCAACCACCAAAACTTTGGTGGATTGTCTTAGGGGTCATCATGAGTCACTGGTTAAAATCTCAACCCATTTGAGTATGATTTGATTGGGTTTTGATGTGACTAAAGTTTGGGCCCTTAAGGGTGAGTTTAGGGTTTAGGATTCTTGGGGCATGGAGGGGCCAATTCTCACCCAAAGGGGTTGGGGCTCTGGCCAGAGCCCTAAGGTCAGTAGGGTCACATTCTCTTATAGTTTGGGGTGGGTTAGGGTGGTTGAGCCCTAGTGCCCTAATTCAAAGCCTTAGATTGAGCCTTTTAGGGTTTGTGAAGGACTTATGGTGTTTAGTCCTTGTTTGGACTTGGGGTTTACCCCATGGGTTTCTAAGGTGGAGTAATGCCCTAGGGTTGTTGTAGGTGGTAGTTGGACTCTTGCATCTCACTTAAATAACTATATGCTTAATTAGACCCTTGCACCTTAAGGAATGATTTAAGGGTCCTATGACCTTGGATTTCCATGGGATGATGGTAGGAGTCCTTTTTATAGTCATATTAATCTCTGGAATATGTTACATATTGTTGGGATGAGTTTACAAGTAGGCTCCTTTGTAAAGTGCACTATCATGGGTTTTATTAAAGAATTTTTAAATATGATTTTCTAACCTTGAAATTGCATGAGATATAGTCAGTTAAGTTTTGAGACCATAACAAAGCTCTAGAAATTTTAGTATGAATTTTAGGTCAATAATTGGAGCACTTCATTCACAACCCATCAAGTTGCTCTATCTACTTAGAATTTTTTTATGATTTAACCTCTTACTGGAAACTCATGAAACTTAGTCAGAGGATCTTTTATGACATTGTAAAGCTCTATATTTTTGTGGAAGTTTTGGAAGTCTGTGTACAGGGGTTACTTCATAAGGTGCTTGTTTCTAAGTTAACTTAATTGATTTTATTTTGGTACCTAATTAGCTTGATAAATTATGTTCTTTGGTCAAAGGTCCTTTCTAATCACCCTTAAGATTCAGTAATTTTTCCATAATTTTCTGATAATGAATTTTAGTACTTCCTTCTTTACCCATAATTATTAGATTTATTATGGATTAATTAATTAGAGGCAAAAACATTTATGAAAAGTTATGAAACTTGGTATTCTCTGAATTTTAGGCATCATATGGACTTCATAATTTTTGGGTGGACATAACTTATGTAAATCTAGTATTTCATGTTCAAAATCACCAATGGCCTTAATTTGGGAAAAATTAAATAAATGCCAATTAAATTAGGAAAATTGCAAGTTTCTGGATTTAGTATAATCTTGTCACTATAGACCCCCAATAATTATCTTAGGGCATTCAAATGAATATTTATGGGGGTCACCATTCTTGCATGTCATTTAGCTCACTTGGCCTGCACATAGCAAAACAACAATATTAGGGGATCTTTAGGACTTAGGTTGTAAGACCCCCTCTTTTTTTAAAATAACTCGTAGAAACCGGGGTCTTATGCCCAGAATCGCTGCTTTGCGGTGACACCTTCGCGCCCGGGAAGGTCGTCACTACAAAACGCCGATTCTGCCGGCCTTATTGATCACAAAAGTAGTAGTACAAGAATATAAACATGTAGGTCCACATCAAATCACATATAATAAAAATCTCCACGAAGGGAGTGTCCACAGAATAGTAAAAGAGTACAGGAAATGAAGGGCTTAAGCCCGGTACACCAATATCCTCACTACAAGTCTCTCATGCAGAAGCAAAATAAAACAACTACTGAAAGTCAGGACTCACGGTCCCAGCTGGCTGTACTCCTGAGCTAGACTACCCTGTCTCGAATCGCACCGGTCTCCTGGGTTGCTCCTCCCTGCTGGGCTCCACAATCCCCTAATATGATGTGGTTCGAAAACCGTTAGTCTATAAGACTAAGCCCTATCATCCCCCACCCCTTCCCCCATGCTCCTAGGCACCGAGCGGGGAGGAAGAAAGGGAAGGACGTGAAAGTGGAGAGTAAAACAAACAGGTGATAGGGGGACCTAGCTAGCAATTTATAATCATGTTGTAATAAGTAAAGTAAGAAAAGAATTTAACCTTCACTTATGTGGGTACACATAAGCCAAGGGATCTTTTACAAGGCTCCCATCGTATAAAATGTCTCATACCACTTTATAGGTTGGGGTGTCGGTTATCACAAGCAGTATATATATATATATATAGAAATAACCTTAATTTATAAACTTGCTCACACAAGCTTATAGACTAAGGGGTCGTGTAGCAAGTCCTAATGTATAAGCGTCCCATACCACTTATACATTAGGTGTCACAGGTTATTATGAATGATTATGATATGCATCTATATGGTGGGTATGTTATGATCAAGCAGTGCAACTCACACACCCGACTTTGTGTACACAAACCTTTAGTTCCCCCTTTCGGAGTCGTTACCTCCCAGGATACCTCCATAGTGGCACACGGAAGCGGTGGGTTGGGCCTCGCCCACCTCAAAACAAGTATAGCACTACCAGTCTGACCTATCGTACGCCTCAACGCTTGGTGCACAAAGCGGACTCCTGCGTACTCTTGCCGACTAGACCACCGGACTTAGCTTTGGCGAAGTGTAAAACCATACTTGCCGAGTCATCGTACTGGCGTCGGTGCTACGACAACCCAGTACCGAAGACCCACCACCTTAGATATTCCTTTTTATGCACATGCAATATTCTTAAAAGAAACCAACGAGTCAAGCTCCCGGACTAAACTGTCCGAATTAACCTCAAACCGAGACTAAGCTCCCCGGACTAAACTGTCCGGCTCAATTCCAAACCTCATCTCTTTGAACACCGCGGGATGGCGCCCCTTTGAACAGCTCGGGACGACTTATCCATTTCCAAGTCTTGTCCAACTAGTGTGCGCAGTGTGAAACCCTATTTACTAAATTACTCTTTCAGTTTATCTTAAGGTTTACGTTAGCCCAAGACTACCTCCGGATTATACCCTGTGAGGGGTTCTCAATAGGCACTAGGAACGACGATGGTATGACAGACCAAAGTTCCCTTTCGCAAGGCACTTATTATTATTGGTTGTCTTCCCTTACCCGTTCCCTTTTTATATTACATTAAACATGTACCTAGGGTAGTTTAGACCTTCCACTCTTACGGGAACGGCGATCTTTCGTCGAACCCGCACACCCTCTACCCCACACCAATTCGATTCTCGCCACTCCTTAGAACTTCCTATGGTGACTCATCTACTTTCATCTAACCAATTCCCCCAGACTAGCTCTACAATATTCTAAATCTTATCTTGATACAACTTTTCCCCAAATTACTATTTGCAGACCAACCTATACTAAGTGATGTTCATGATAGGGTGCCCTTCAAGTTTTCATCCGAATGACCTAGGTTATTTACTGGAGTCCTATCATGACATAAATGATTTAATTCCAGAATATTGTATTTTCCTCAATTAATCTTCTATTAAAATAATTTCTTAAAAGAGTCAATCTTTGTCAAGTTGATCATGAAGTATACATTTTAGACACGATTAATGTTTCATAAATTCATGATAAAATTCCATGTCTAAATGTGACAATTTCCAAATTTGGTATTTTCTACAAATATTTTAGGGTCCTAAAATTATTTTAGCAGTAATTCCCATATTCCAAGATTTGTAAATCAACTAGTCGAAATTATCATCCAAATAATTTGAATTAAATATATTACACTACTACAATTCTAAAATTATCACTGGCCAACTTTCATGATTTTTCACAGAATATTTAATTCTAAATAAATTCAATACAAAAATCTAAATAAGGCATAATTGTGAATCAAGTACTATTAATATACTTCAAAAATTCATAATTAAATTCCTTAACAGTAGATATCATCCTAAAATTATCAGTGGCCAAAATTCACATTTTTAAAAGTTAAATTATTCTTCAAATGATTTATTTACCAAGTATGACCTTTACAAAATTTGTGAAGGAAGCAATGTATAAAATCCTTTAAAAATTATAATAAAATTTAGAGACCTCTATTTAGGTCAAAACCCTCTACTGACCAATTTTTACTAGATTCCATTTAAGCCAACTGATCAAATTAAGTCAAATACTAAATTGTACACTTTGATTTTTAACAAAGGAACTACCATGAATATAATCTATAAAATTCCACTAAAAATATCTGGGGGTTCAACTCACCCTAAGCTTCATTCTACCCCATCTTCACAATTTTTAGATGATGTTAAGTTACTGTTTTGACCTAATAGTGCTTCTACCCTAAGGCTAGGGTTTGGCTTTTGAGGTACTTAACTACTTCTAAATTTCCCTAACATATCAACCAGAGGCTTAAATATACATAAGTTACCTCTCTACTAAATTAGAAGTCCATACAAGGGCAATTGCCCCTATGTCCTTCACAACCCCCCAAAAGTCCTTTCCTAGGGTTTGAACTTGGGTCCATGGGTAAATCAACCCTAATTCACCCATCTTCCCCAAGAGGTGGGGGGTACTTAGGGTAATACTAAGCTAGTGGTCCAAAAGGGTTGTGCACTCAATATTTCATTTTTGGCTATAGGCACACCAAACCCTTTACTAGCCAACACATGCAAGGGGGTTTACCCAACTTACTGTGGTCCATATGGGCTGAAAATTTAACAATGCCCTAATAATGTCCCCATGGACATGCCACCAAAAATTGGGGCCTTTTGGAGTTGAACTACTCCAAGAATCACCTAAACAAGCCTAGGGGTATTTTAGTAATTTCCCCCTAATTTTAATTCCAATTAATCCCATTTTTGGGCAGGGCCTAAAGATGCCATAAAACAGTTACTGACCAAAATCCCAGGTCATTTGGGCCTCTGGATGGGCTTGGGCATCTCTTCCAATTTCTGCACATTTGTTATTTGCAGCCCATGGCAACTCACCTTTCCAGATCTTGCAAGTGAGATATCTCAACATGTAGAGGGCTAAATTGACTAATTTTTCTACCATAGGTCTAATATACCCCTAAGGGCAGGCCACCAAAATTTGGGGCCAATTGGGGTCGGTGTGCTCCAAAAATCAACATTATTTGATTTATCAAATTTTGACTAAAACTATAGGATTATTTTCCCCGAAAATTCCCATTTTGGGGAGGATCTAGATATGCCTAAATAAGCCACATGCCCAAAATTTCAGCCCATTTAGACTTAGGGTTTTGGCAGGGCACTCATTTTAATTTCTGACCTACCCTAGGACCAGTCCTAGGAAAATGGCTTTATAGGGCAGCCTACTCAACCAAATTAAATGTGTAATATATCAAATTAAAGGTAACTCAAAGACCTATAATTTTTATGTTAAGCACTTTTTATTAAAAGGGCCAAAAGTGCCCTAAAAATCCACATGCATAACTCTGCTATATCAGCAAAAAAAATAGCACTGTTCATGTAACTAAAATAAAACAGGATTTATATTTTTTGCATGGTACAGATCTTAAAGCCATCGGATGGCCGTTGTATTTCTTCTCCAAATCGAGAAGGATTCCAGCCCGATAACTGGGGGCTTTCACGGGCGGTTTTCCGGCGGCCACCAGCGGCGCAACCCCCGACGAACTTCACCTCCACCCTCACGGTGGTGGGGGCAAGCACTGCCGGCAGCTAGGGCGACAGGAAACGGCGGCGCCACCCAACCCGAGAACCTCCAGAAACGCCATTAATGGAGAAAGTAAAACTGGGATAGGGCTCATTCGAGCTCGAACCCTACCCCTAACATTCCTAAAATCTAATGCATGAGGAGAGAGGTGAGGGAGGACCTTCCCGACAGTCTTGCGATGTGAGGAGCGGCGGATGACAATGGAGGCGACGACGGAGGCTTTTCTCTCAGGTTCACGGCTCCAGCTCGGGTTCAGCTATCTCTCTCTCTGCTGCTCTCCTTGTACTGAGGGTGATGAGGCCGAGGGGAGTGAGGGGAGGGGGATAAAGTAGGGGGGCGATATACACTAGGTGGGGGAACGATACCATCAAGGAGGGGGGGGGGCGGTTTTGGCCTTGGTTGCATCATCATGGATGCATGGTGGGCCCCACTTCATCCACCTCCTCCTAACTGAGTTAAAGGGGTCGGCCAGCCCATGTGTGGGCTGATGGCATGAGCCCAAGTGGCTCAATCCACTAACACCCTTAAATATACCCCTTTCTCTCTCCTAATTATCCTCCATTTTAAGATTCTCTCTCTCTCTCCTAGTCACTAGGTTGGCTAGTCAATCCTCTAGTCTGTTGGAAGCCCACCCATGTATAAAATATTAAATGGGGGGGGGGGGAAATGATACGAAGGCTTGTTGGTGGAGAGAGAGAGGCCCTTGGTCATGAATACTCTTCCTCCAAATTTTCTCTCTCCTATTCTATTCAAATTCTCTCTCTCCCAGGGTAATTCTCAAATTATCCATGCATGAAACCCATTTTTCTCCTCCCTATGGGGTATGAGTTGACTTTGACCCATTGGGTGGCATTGGGTTAGTTTGGGTGGACCCAACCCGAGGAATAGGGCTTAGGGTCATTTTTGGCTAATTAGGTCAAAGTGTTGACTGGGGTGAAAATGGGTCCTAAGGTTGACCCTATGACCTACCCTAGGGTCCACTTAGGTTGGTTGGACTTACTTGGCCCTCTAATTCTAGGGTTTCTGGGTTTTACTATTTGCAGACCAAGTGACACTCAACTGAAGCCCTAGGTTCACTTGGTCCTTCATGGTTCTCTAAGGGTTTGTCCTGACCTAGTCCGGACAAAATCATCCCAAGAGGTCTAGTTGGGAAAATGGGATGTTACATAGGTATGGGGTAAAGGGGTATGTGGTATACTTAAATTATAGAGTATGACTGAGGCCATCATTGTAGGTTAGGTTGTGAGAGCCTGGTTGGCTTGGTTAAGGTCGTACCTGGGAGCGATGAATGATCGTCCTTCCCTGGTGAGATTTTCCAAATACACTTAGAAATAACTCAAGAGTAAATCAGTGAGTTGGGACAAGGGTAGTAACCAATAATAATAAGTGCCTTACGAAAGGGAGCTTTGGGCTTCAACCCATCGTAGTTCCTAGTGTCCTCGAGAGCCCTTCACAGGGAATGCCCTGGGCAGTCCATGATTAACACAAACTGTAAGAGTAAATTGATTTCAAGAGTAATTAGTCTATACTAAAACCCCACTTACACTCACCTCTAGTTTCAGGGTTGTTAGTTTAGCTTGGTCATTCGAGCGGTATGCTCGATGGTTTTAGTAGTGGGCAGGTTAGCCCGGTGAGCCAATGGCTCGGTAGGTAGTTTTTGACGAACGGGTTAGTACGAGGAGCCTATGGCTCGGAAGTTCTTGTTTGCATGTGTATAACATAAGTTGTGGGTCTTTGTTACTTAACAGTCGTTCATGTCGACGTCGGTACGTTGACTCGGTAAGTGTGGTTCACACCTAGCCAAAGAAAGACTGGTGGTTTTTCTAGCAAGGTACGCAGAGGCTCCGTGGTGTGTCCTTCACGTTGAGGCATACAAAGGTTTAGGTTGGGTGGCGTGAATGCTGACCTAGTAGTGGGGTTGGCCCGACCCACTGCCTCCGTTTTCCACAACGCGAGGTACTTGAGAGTTTAGCTAACTCCAAAATGGGAGAACTAAAGGTCTGTGAGCATAGTGTCGTGTGCGTGAGTTGCACTTGTGTGATCATAGCATATCATCCGCATAACATTTCACTACACTCATACTTGTATAAAAACCTGACACCCCATCGTATAACCTAGTATGGGATAGCTTATACGATGGAAGTCTTGCAAAAGACCCCTTAACTTAGAAGTTTGTATGAACATTCATATAAGTTAAGGTTTTTCTTCAATATGGTTAGCTCTCTTACTATTCTTACTTTACTACCTTACTTTAGTATTATCATATTAATTTTGTCCACCTTTATAGCTCTGTGATACCACTGCTAGTTTAGGTCCGCCGCCATTTGCTTTGACACTTCTCCACCTCATTTTCTTCCCTATCCTCCTTCCTGCACAGTGCCTAGGAGTCGCGGGGGGAGGCGGGGATGATAGTTGGCTTAGTCTTATGACTAACGGTAGGTGGACCATATTTTTCAAGGGCTCTAGATGGGAGACAGACAGCAGCCGGAGAGGCAGCACCAGCAGGGCACAATGCACATGGAGGTGGGCCAGTCTAGCACGAGAGCACCCGTTTATGGCTCTGTGAGTGTTTAGTTTTATTAGCTTCCGCGAGTGTCCATGTAGTGAGGATTCTGATGTATCGGGCTTAAGCCCTTTTACCTTTCTGCTTGTCTTTTCGATACTCTTTTATTCTGGGACATGTTGTGATTCATATTTTATATTTATATATGATATGTTTTGTGGACTTGGCATTTACTGTCTTCTTTTCTAAGCTTCCACATCTTTGGTGATTCTGTTGTGCCGGTAGGGTTGGCGTTTCTTAGTGTCGACCTTCCCGAGCGAAGGTGTCACCGTAAAACAGCAATTCTAGACGTAAGACCCGATAGCATAACAAAAAAAATTGGGACTTACATTTTATCCATGGAGTCTTCTCTCGCACACAAATCAATTCATCACCAAACCAGACTAACCTATACAGATGGGCTTCACACAGCATGCTTATTTCGTACTTCGATTCCGGATCTATATGCAAGTTTTATCGGGGATCACAACGATTTAACCACTGAAAACCACCCTTTTCTTCACCTTTTGGTGAGGGGTTCCATGCACGTATGCAAATTTAGGACTTCACTTGTCCAAGGAGAAAGTCGTTACTCTCGTAGGTCGTTTTGGAGTCATTGTGAAGTCTTTTATCCGGATGGAAATGATCGTCTCACTTTCCCCCTCACGGATCTTGTCTCAGCTCTTAAATCTGACCACAGGATCTCCTTCCCCTAGCTTGCAAGGCTCATCCTCAAACTCTTGCTCTTAAGAACCTCAAGAACTAAGAGAAAGAACAATGCGAATTCATTCTATTGTACAACTTATATCTGGAGGCTATCACTGCGCGGTATCTACTACCGTCGCGCAGTATTTACTACCACCGTGCGGTATCAAAGGAGGTTGCCACTTTGCCCAATCGACATCGCGCTGTCGATCCAAAACAGCCTCCACCTTACTGTCACATGGCAGGCTACCGCCGCGCGTCGAGTTACCACCAAGCGGTACTTTATCTCGAGCTATCTCCGCGCTTTAGCTCACTACCGCCGAGCGGTAGTCACTCAACGCTTCGTCGAAGGCATCAAGAGCATTGAGTACTATCGCCACGCGATAGTATACTACCGCCGCGCAGTAGGCCTCTCGATGATTCATCGAAAGCGTGGAGTGATAGCGCCACACACTAAATTACTACTGTCGTGCAGTAGATTCCCATGACCTCAGATGATTTAATTCCATTACTAACGTCGGCGTTAACTCTAGCGCCACGCGTTAACGCAAGGTCATAAATTACCCTTCTCTTATAGTGGATCCATTGCTATCTTGAAACCCATTAAGCAACCCCTCACTCTTTCACATTACATCCACATCTCTTTGCCTGCCAAGAATATATCAACACACTATAGTCACTGATATTACATTGTACACTCCTTCCTTGACAATTTGATATTCCTCAAGATACCTGAACTTATTGCATCTGTCAATGAAGTTGAACTTGTTTCTCTTAAGCTGAATTTAATCGTTAATGGAGGCAAGTCATGCCGATGGAATATAATTCCCTCATTGAAAATAGTACTTGGTATTTGGCTTCATCCTCGGCTCGATATAATGTGTCATTAGTTGTAAATGAGATAACACAACAAAAAAGAATTGAATGAGAGGACCACTAGTCGCTTCAAAGTTCTCCCAATGATGAGAATATTCGATCAGAGAGGTTTTATTACGAAGATACATTTAGTAAGGTTATCAAACTAATCACAAGTTGCACCTCTACATGACTAGTGGTTGGTATTTATTCTTGAAATGAAACAACAATGCATTCATCCATGAGAATCTCAACGAGCCTGCCATTATGGAAGAAGCATTGGGATTTGTTAATCTATTACATTCAAACTAAGTGTAGAAATGGTGTTGCATATTATACAACCTTAAGAAGGACATTGCACCAAGTTGTATCTTCTCATCTTCTATTTCCATATGATTCAATTTATTGGTTGTGTCGGTGCTCCGCTCTGTTCATTCAAAAGACTTGATTAAAATATTTCTTTAATTTTTTCCATAGCACAAAACTGACAACTTTATTATGCATTATAGACTCAAGAAAGCGCATTACACCTAGTTTCAACATCTTATTTACTACCTCAATAAGATTCAGTTTGTCGGCGGTGTCGTCTCCTCTTTGGTCATTAGAAAGTCCTTATCCGCAACTTGCATTGTAAGACTCAAACCTATTTTGTATTTGAAATATTTTATATAATGAAGGACAAAAAAAATTCCCCAGTGATGAAAAAAAGGTTCAGTGTCGATTCAACATCACACAATTTATTTTGATGTTCGAGTTTTTCCAAATAGTTTTCGACGTTTGTTTTATTTTTCGTTCAATTGTGTTATTACATGAACTCTTGCATATAATTAATTGAATAAATTAATTTGATGTTTATACTCATATCAACTAGAAGAATGGTTTGTCGATTTGACCATATCAATTGGAAGAATGGTTTGTCAACTGGACCATGTCGATTGGAAGAATGGCTTATCGATTGGACTACGTCGACTGGAAGAATGTCCTATTGACTGGAAGAAATATATGTGTCAATTGGAAGTCTCCTTATGTCGATTGGAAGCATGTCTATGCCGACTAAAAGACATCCATTTATACTAAAATATCTCCATGTCGACTGAAGAGTTTCATGTCGTTAGCAAGTGATCCTTAGGCGGTGGCTGGGACTGTCTGGATAGAATATAATGTTTTAGAACCTTATAATAACCTATATCTATCTAATATTTTTAATGGTGGATATTGACTATTGACTTTATCCATACAATAATATCTAATGGAGAACTTGCGGCTTGAACTAAGCGGTAGATATGGACTATATTCCTTTGATTCTTCCTCCGTTCATTTTCATCTCTTAGAGCTCTCTGTAGTTGGCTTCTAACCTAGGGTTGCTATGATTTTCATTCCCCTGGCTTGATTTCCTCTCCTCCTTTATCATCGGTGTTGGGAGAAGTTGAAGAAGCTGTAACCTCCTCCTTACTATGTTTCTGGTTGACAGGTTTTGTATTTGGCCAATAGTTAGGGATGAATTGCGACACAGTTGTTTATTCAGGTATTACTTTATTACAAGTATTGTACTACTCGACAGAATAATAATTTGTTGTAATACTTATGAAATGAAGATATTAAAATTAGTCAAAATGAAATATATTAGACTTTAAAATAAATGAAGAGTCTTAAGCCTATATGTATTATATAGTTTGGGTTAGGGTGACCAGCTAAGAGGGTGAACGAGCAGGTTAAGTGTGACTAACGCTAAATAGAAGCGTGTGTGTCGTGAAGAGGCCAAGCAGTGCTCGGGTAAGAAGGGGGAAAACAATCCAACACTCCTCATTTCTCCCAGAGCCGAAATCAAGACAGACAGAAGCCGTAGAGAACCGCCCGACGTCAATCGCTATAAAAGCCTCAAATATTCTCTGTTTTCCTTTATTTTTCTTCCTAGGGCAAGGGAATCCCTTCCTTTCAACTTCTTTTGAGTTTTGTTTAGATTGGAGACTCCCATTTTCTAGTTTCAAAAACCTTAAATCATCCAAAACTTCTAAGATTTTCTAGTTCTTCTCCTCTTGAGTTTTAGAGGCAAGTTTATGCATGTTTTATATTTTTTTGAACTTCTTGTGGAAAATCTAAAAACCCTAGATGCATACAAGATTATTTACAGCCTAATTTCAGTTATTTAATTTCTCGGAAGGGGTATTGAGGGTGGATTCTTGGTGTAATATGAAATTAAGGAAAAAGTCCTTTGCATCCATGCTAGGGCAACCAACCATAATGCATGATTGAGATCAAAACATCATTTTATGAACCATAATCTATTTCCCTATGTATTTAGAACATGTCATAAGAGCATCCCTAATGTTTACACTGTATAAATTACCAATTGATCAACTCATAGTGGTTATTTTCCTTAGGACATGAATTCTCAAGGAAGAGAAATAGGAAATGAGCAACGCAAGGAGAATGACAAAGAGAAAGTAAGAGGAAATGAACAATGCAAGCATAAAGGAAAAGAGAAAGTGGAAGTGAGTTGTTCTTTCTTATAATTGCAAGTTATTTTGCTTTATTTATGACTCATGTTGTGCTCATATATTAGGATAGATCAAGAAAGAACTAAAATGACAATAAGAAAGATATAAAATTGTAAGTCGTTATAAGTCAAATCGATATAATGACAAGTAATGTAAACAAGGAAAGATAAATACGTGATTAAGCCCCCAAGAAAAATGTAAGAATAAAAGGAAAAAAAGAACACTTCAAATAATGGGTTATAAGAAGAGTTAACCCAAATTGGAAGATGGGGAGAAAAATCTTCCTTCATCGTACGAGTTAAGGGCACGAATAGAAATATGAACGTGCGAGACATGAGCACGAGAAGAATATTACATCATAAGTGTAAGACAAGAACACATAATTTACATTTCATATAGCTCATGCTTAAAAGTGAATTACGTATAAAATAAGTTAATAGAAAGATTTTGAATAAGAAAGACAAGTCATTATAGGACTACATACAAACAAAAGGATACAACAAAGAACTATGCAAGACAATAAGAAGTGATCATAGAAGGAAAAGTAAGAATTCACATAGTCATCTAACTAATAGAAAATAAAACTAAACAAGTCAACGAAGAGGCGGTTCCAGCCTCCAGTAGTTAGCTTCAACCATGTTCTCCTCACCAGGAGAAGAGGTATTGTCTTTGAGTTGAAGTTGCCTCAGCAGTGTTCAATGTCCTAAATGACCACAGGTCGAGGTGTAGAGACCCAGAGTGCCCCCATGAGGAGTTTCAGTTTTACTTCATGTAGTGTCTGTAGTTCTACTTATGATATGTGTTTGGACATGATGTCATATGTTTTGAGTCAGTTCTATTTATATGTATAGTGTTGGTAAGCCATCTTTTGATGTATGTTTATGGCTATCTTTTTGGACTGATGTACTTTGTATTCAAAGCTTTAAATAAAAAGAAATGGTTTTATTTTGTCATGATATTTTACTTCTCGTACTCTTTTATATACTACTGTATTCTGAATGTTCTTTCCTTATTCATTATGAAATGCTTAAGTTAAATTGTAGCGGTAGACGTAAGTGGATAATTACAATTAATTGATATCAGAGCAGGTTATGAACAATGGGGTGATATGAGTACATTAAGGAAATATAAAATGACATATAATACTATTTTATGACATTTTAAGATCTTTTTTGATTCCTGAATTTACCGTCTGTATTTCAGGAACTTCCCCGAATATATATGAGTAGAAGAAAAAGGGAAGAATTAAAAATAGAGCGAGCTACGATGACAGAAGAAAGTTACAGCTTCAGAAGGTCTAACCCTCCCTTAACAGAGTTTATGCAAGCTTTGGCGGAGGCAATTTGAATGAGAAATACTGCATCACTACCAGCTCAAGATGTGGTGGATATACACTTAAAACAATTCTTAGACATGAGGCCGCCAATCTTTCGTGGTGGTGTAATACCAATGGAGACCGAAGACTGGATTAAGAAAATTAAAGTAAATTTTCAGGCAATGAGATGTCCGAAAGATCGGCGAATTGAGCTAGTTACCTTCCTTTTTGAGGGAGAGGCTAGTAGATGGTGGGATAGTTTGAAACAAGGAATATTTTATGGACGTCTGTTAATTAATTTTCCTTAGGATGAATTTTTGGATGAATTTGTTAATTGGTTTGTACCACCATCCGAGAAACGAATCTTTCAGGAGAAGTTCCTTCGTATGATGCAGGAAAATTGACCAGTAATACAATATGAAATTGAGTTTACTCAGTTGACATATTATGCGAGTGACATGGTCCCTAATGAGCGAGAACGTTGTTTCCGCTTTCAGCTAGGTCTACGAGAAGATGTCAGGGTATATCTGATTTCCCATCTAATTAAATATTATAATGACTTGGTGGTGACAGTGAAATTAATTGAAAGAGATATGGAGAGTTTGTAGAGGAGAAATGAAGTTCAACAAAATAGGTTGCCGGGAGAGCAGAGTAAGACATTTTCAGGTAAAAGTGGAGGCTCAAAATAGAAAAAATTTAAAAGGGGTCCTCTGATGCCAGTCCCCACAGCAAGTAGTACTACCAGTTATCCCATTTGTGAGAAATGTGGAAAAGCTCACCCAGGAAAATGTTTAACCCGATCAGGGGTATGTTTTAAATATCACCGTCCCGGGCATTTGAAGTACGAATGTCCCTTGTGGAAAATAAAAGCTAGGGGGAATACAAGAGGAGGTCTAGGTCAAAGACCAACCTTACATTCTCTTGATAAAAGAAAGGGCATTAAATCAGTGGCGTCAGGATCCGTCTTACAATCCAGGGAGGAAAGGCAAGTACAACCAAGAATTTTTAATCTTAACCAAAAAGAGGCAAAAACACATGATACAGTGATAACATGTATGATTTTTATTCACAATAACATTATGAAAATCCTATTCGACACTAGAGCGAGCCACTCTTTCATAGCTTCTGTGACAGTGAAACATCTAAACATGGAACCTCATCAGTCCTATAATGTCATAAAAGTCATAATGTCCAACAATACAAAAATGAATACAAGGCTTAAATGTACATCGTGTCTAACAATTGATAATCAACCAGTCGAAGAAGATGTTGTCATTCTACCCCTATTCGAATTCGATATCAACTTAGGAATGGATTGGTTAACAAGACATGATGTTATCATCAATTGTAAGAAGAAGGAAATGCATTTAAATTGAACAATCAGACACGATGTAGTTTTACAGGAATGAGTGAAGTTTCAAGCATCATTATATCATCATTGAAAGTAATGAAGAAATTAAGAAAAGGTTGTGAGGCAATTTTGCTAATGATGAATGGAAGTGATATAGTGACATGTGAACCAACTGCAGTTCCTGTGGTGTGTGATTTTCTTGACATATTTCTGGAAGAGTTACCATGGTTACCCCTATTTCTAGAGGTTGAGTTCACCATTAATTTGGTGTAAGGAGCAGCACCTGTAGCAAAAACACCATACTGTATAGCTCCCAAGAAAATGAAAGAATTGAAAAGCCAATTACAAGAATTATTAGATAAAGTTTTTATACATTATCTGACTCACGATTTAGAATTATAATGATTGTGTTTGCTTTAAAATTTTGACGACATTATCTTTTGGTGCTCAATGTGAGATATTTACGGATTACAAAAGTCTGAAATACATTTTTTTCCAGAAGAAAATCAACATGCGACAAAGGCGATGGTTGGAACTGATTAAAGATTACGATGTTGATATCAAATATCATCCGCTAAAGCTAATGTTGTAGCTGATGCACTCATCATGAAGAATTTAGCGTCCATGATTATACCAATAACAGAGCAAAAAAGTTATTGCGAGATTTGTAAAATTTAGAACTGCTTACGTGTATCACTACCTCCTAGACTCAAGACTTACTTTTTCAATTGACAGCAGAACACTCACTTAAAGAAATAGTAAGGAAAGTGATGAATCAGGATCCTATCTTCTTGAAAATTTTGGAAAAGGTTAATAGTGGCCAATCAACCGCATTTGTAGAGAATGAAGAGTTGTTATTTCTAAATAGAAGATTGTGTATTCCTAATGTCAATTCCATTCGATCAGAAATACTTTATGAAGCGCATAATACAACCTATTCAATTCACCTTGGAAGAACAAAGATGTATCAAGACCTCAAACGAGAGTTTTGGTGATCAGGAATGAAGACTGATGCCATCAAATATATTATCAAGTGTCACACTTGTTACCTTGTAAAGGCAGAATATCAGAAGCCTGGAGGATACTTACAATCCTTACCCATCCTTGAGTGGAAATGTGAAGATATAACTATGGACTTCGTCATGGGGTTACCAAGAAACAAAGCAGGAAATAATGGTATATGGGTGATTGTGGATGGAGACACAAAAGTTGCACATTTTATTCCTATGAATAATGACAGTCCAGTTTAAAAATTAGTCGACTAATACATAGATAGTATTGTGAAATATCATGGAATTCCCCGATCTATTGTTTCTTATAGAGATGGGCGTTTTACATCTGATATTTGGAAGTTAGTACAAAAAAGATTGGGAACAAGATTACTACATTTCACTTGCAAACTGACAGTCAGTCCGAGCGAACCATTCAGATGTTAGAAGACCTTCAAAGGATGGACGTACTAGATCTACAAGAATTATGAAACAAATATTTATCATTGGTAGAACTTTTTTATAATAATAACTGTTGGAGTTACCATGGTGATCTAGAAGTGGTTAAACATGTAATCTCACTGCCAACGCGATATGAGCCTGCAGGGTCGCACATAAGAGCATGTGGATAAGTTGGTAGATTGACTGTGTTGGTAAGGGTTACCAATCACCATACCGTATGGGGAGTCAGGCAAATGTTGCTAAGGCAAATTCATCGAGAATCGTAGAGTATGACTCGACAACTCTCGACGAGTTCGTCGAGAATGATTCGTCGAGAATCGTCGAGTATGACTCGACGACTCTCGACAAGTTCGTCGAAGATCATTCGTCGCGAATGATTCGTCGAGAATCGTCGAGTGATACTCGATGACTCCCGACGAATTCGTCAAGAATCAAAAGTGTTTGATTCCCGGCGATTGGTGATACTCGACGATTCTATCCTTGATTCTCGACGAATCGCAGATGATTCTCGTCGAATCTGTCTGCTGATTCTCGCCGAATCTGGATCTGATTCTCGCCGAACCTGTGCTGATTCTCACCGAATGACTCTGAAACCCTAACTTGGGTGGTCTGCGGATAGCGTTGTTCTTTGGACTGTTTATGCCTTTGGTATAAATAGGGGACTTAGGGTTTTGGGATAGATAATCAATCATCGGGATTTTCCTGTAGACGAATCGAGCCGACGGAAGAGTTCCGCCGATCTCCCGATCCGCCGAATCCCAATCCCGCCGGACAGAAACGTTCTGCCGCCGGCTGTTCGCTCCGCCGACCACCTCCTCTCCGACGACCGTCGCCGGTCTTGCTTTCCCTGGCACGGACCTAGCAGTCCGTGGGAAGTGCAAAGGTGCGGCTGATCTTCTTCCTGACCCTTCGTGCGACGAAGCTCGGGGTTCTCCCGCTCATGTGGATTTCTGCAGAGACATGGACGTTATTCTACGTAGAACTCGCCACCGACAAGGACTCGAAGCTTGGAGCATCTCCCTTGAGTTGTGACTCAAGGACGCTAAGGTAATTTTTGCCTAGTTATGTATTAACTTCTTGATTCAATTTTCATGGACCGATCCCATCTCTTTTGGGTTGTCTTGATGTTTTTATTCCTTCTGCTGCGTGCACAAGCGTTATGCCATCCTCATAGAGAAACCCAACAGTGGTATCAGAGGGAGGTTGCGGCCATGATTGTTTTTTTGGAAGTTTGGTTATTCCACTACGTGTAAACCTAGGGATTTAGAAGTATTCTAAATGTCTAAATTTATTCCTGATACATCAATTGTTGGTGGTTTTTCCAAGGGAGTTCGGTGGGCTCATAACCCACAGGTTAGGGGCTCTGCCCCTTGGGACCCGGCCAGGAACGTCTGGGATTTCGTGGTAATTTCTAATTGTTAGAAATTGTTGTTTCCTTAGCAGTAACCGTCCCTCGCATGGTTAGTGAACCAGTATATTATTTTAAATTTTTCATCCAACAATGAAAGACGAGCTTGTCTACTGCTTTAAGTTGAGTTGTCTTTGCCTTTGTCCAATGCATGTAAATCTGAAGATTTGGAAATGTCCAGATGTTCAGATTTAGCCCTTCCTTTCTATCAAATGTTGATAATGTCAGGTTGAGCACATAAGGGATGCATGTGGCTTTTAGAAATATGTTTTTCTGTGGATGTGTACAATGATCAAATGTTGATCATGGTTAATTGTTAACCTATAATCAAAAATGCCTTAATCTAATATTCAGTGTTCGGATTCCTTCCGATGGATGACACTCTTCCTGCCTCGATCGATGAAGTGTTGGCTTGCCAAAGCAAGGTGCATTAATCTATCTTGGTAAGGGTACGAGCGGATAATTGTGATATCCCACTGTCGACATCGGGTCAAGCTTAACTAGGTGACCTCAAAGGTTGAGTGCCTAGAGGCATAGGGTTGGCATGCACCATATGATGGATACGAATAAGGAGTTATTCACCAACCATACAAGAATTGCATGAGGATGCAATTGGCAAGCGTTGCCTACCTAAATAACCACATCGTGAGAGGAAAGCCAAAGCTGACTCATTGTGTTGGTGAAATACGGATCTTGTCCACTAAGAGAGTAGCTCACAGGAACTCTCCGAATTGATAGTGAGGGTTATTATTTCGAATAAAATAGTGGGAGTTTTAATTGAAGTCCAAATTAAAATAAATTGTATTTTGAAATTTTGGTACTGATATTATTCTGCATGAATTCTTGTAGAATTCCATGGCAAGTGGTTCACACTCCACTCTGTCCCTGAGAGCCATCCTTGAGAAGGATAAGCTCAATGGGACTAACAACATGGACTGGTACAGGAACCTGAGAATTGTTTTCAGGCAAGAGCGAAAGCTCTATGTCTTGGAAGAAGAAGCCCCCGAGGTACCGACCGGGAATTCTTCCCGTGCTGATAAAGATACTTATAAGAAGTATACTGATAATGCCTTAGACGTCGAATGCCTTATGCTTGCCACCATGAACTCTGAGCTTCAAATGCAACATGAGAACATGGGGTGCAAGGAGATTGACGAGCATCTCAAGAAAATGTTTCAAGGGCAAGCTCGTCAAGAGAGGTTCGACATCACAAAAGCGTTGTTTCAGTGCAAGATGGGAGTTCGAGACTCAAAAGGGACTCACGTACTCAAGATGATTGGGTATATATCAAACCTTGAAAGGCTGGGTTTTTCTCTGGGTCAAGAGTTGGCCACAGATCTGATCCTGCAATCGTTGCCGGATTGTTATGAGCAGTTTGTCTTGAACTACAACATGAATGAGATAGACAAGACACTGACCGAGCTCCTAGGCATGTTGAGAACTGCCGAGATCAATATGAAGAAGGCCAAGCCTGCCAGCCCCATATTGATGGTGCATAAGGGCAAGGGCAAGACCAAGGGCTCTAAGAAGACGAAGGTGGGACCTAAGTCACATCTCGAGCCCAAGTCTTCTGCACTGATGAAAAAGAAGAGCACGATGAAAGAAGGTAAATGCCACCACTGTGGCAAGGCTGGTCATTGGAGGAGGAACTGTCCTTCGTACATTGAGGGTCTGTAGAAAATGAAGGGAGGTATGACTTCCGCTTCAAATATTTACATTATAGAGATAAACATTTCTACTCCTTCATCTTGGGTATTGGATACCAGATGTGGTTCTCACATTTGTACAAATGTGCAGGAACTGGAAAGGAGAAGATTGCTGAGTAAAGGGGAGGTGGACCTACGCTTCGGCAATGGAGCAAGAGTTGCTGCTGTAGCCGTAGGGGTTTACCGTCTTTCTTTGCCCAGTGGGCTTGTAATAGAACTAGATAACTGTTATTTTGTTCCGGCCATAACTAGAAACATTATATCCATTTCATGCTTGGACATGATTGGATTTTATTTTATAATTAAGAACAATTGTTGTTCTATATTTAAGAATGATGTTTGTTATGCTGTAGCCCAATTGTTTAATGGTCTTTATGTTTTGAACTTGGACCATCAGATCTATAATGTAGAAAATAATAAAAGACTAAGAACGAATGACTCAAACCCTACATATCTCTAGCATTGTCGTTTGGGCCATATAAATGAGAAGCGCATATCCAAGCTCCATAAAGATAGACTTTTGGACTCATTTGATTATGAATCATTTGAGCGATGCGAATCTTGTTTGTTAGGCAAGATGACTAAAGCCCCTTTCACTGGTTATACTGAGAGGGCTGAGGATCTCTTGGGTGTTGTACATAGTGATGTATGCGGACCCATGAGCTCCATGTCTAGAGGTGGGTATTTCTACTTCGTTACATTTACTGATGATTTCAGTAGATACAGATATGTGTATCTTATGAAGTGCAAATCTGAGACCTTTGAAAAGTTAAAAGAGTTCAAGAATGAAGTAGAAAACCAGTTGGGTAAAAGGGTTAAAGCACTCCGATCTGATCGAGGTGGCGAATACCTGAGTCATGAGTTCCGTGATCATCTGAAAGAGTGTGGTATTGTATCACAGCTCACTCCACCTAGAACACCACAACACAATGGTGTGTCTTAGAGGAGAAATCATACTCTATTAGACATGGTACGTTCGATGATGAGTCATGCAGACTTGCCTGTTTCCTTTTGGGGTTTTTATTTAGATACTGATGCTATGACACTGAATCGCGCTCCAACGAAAATGGTTCTGAAGACACCATATGAGATATGGACTGGGAAGCGTCCTAGTATGTCGTTCATTAAAATTTGGGGCTGTGAGGCATACGTGCGACGTCAAATGCCTGACAAGATGGAACCCAAATCGGATAAATATTATCTGGTTTGATATCCTAAGGAAACGAAAGGGTATTACTTTTACCTACCGTCCGAGGGCAAAGTGTTTGTCGCAAAGACTGGCGTCTTCTTGGAGAAAGAGTTCTTATCAAGAAATACTGAAAAGATAGAACTTGAAGAAGTTCAAGAACCACAAGTAGTGAATGAACCAGAATTGGATTCTGAGAAAGGACTACAAGATGTCGTAGCTAGAGAACCTACTCAAGAAACACAAGTCCTACGTAGATCTGGTAGACTGAGGTTTGAGCCTGAGAGATATGGATTTCTCATGTCTCAAATAGGTAATATGTTGCTTATGGATCATGATGATGAACCAGCAACCTACCAAGAGGCTATGAATGGACCGGACTCCGACAAATGGCTTGAGGCTATGAAATCCGAAATGGACTCCATGTATGCAAACCAAGTTTGGAACTTGGTAGAACCACCTGAAGGGGTATGACTCATAGGGTGCAAGTGGGTCTTCAAGAAGAAGACCGACATGGATGGGAATGTACAGACATTCAAAGGGCGACTGGTGGCTAAGGGTTTCAAGCAAATTCATGGTATTGACTATGATGAGACTTTTTCCCCTGTTGCCATGGTAAAGTGCATAAGGATATTACTTGTTATTGCTGCGTATTATGACTACGAGATCTGGCAGATGGATGTCAAAACGGCTTTCCTTAATGGAAACCTCCTTGAGGAAGTGTACATGACACAACCCGAGGGTTTTATATCCCCAAATGAAGCCACTAAAATATGCAAGCTGAATAGGTCCATCTATGGACTGAAGTAGGCCTCTTGAAGTTGGAATCTTCATTTTGATGAGAAAATCAAAGAGTTTGGTTTCATCAAGAATGAAGATGAGCCTTGTGTTTACAAGCGAATCCGTGAGAGCATTGTTGTCTTCATGATATTGTATGTAGATGACATACTTTTGATTGGGAATGACATTCCTACCCTAAAAGTTGTTAAGAATAACCTAGGGAACTGCTTTTCTATGAAGGACTTGGGTGAAGTGACTTATATACTCGGTATTAAGATCTATAGAGATAGATCGAAGAAGTTACTGGGTTTGACTCAGAGTACATACATTGAGAAGGTGTTGAAGCGGTTCAACATGCTTGAGTCCAAGAAAGGATTTTTACCCATGTATCATGGTGTGAATCTCTCTAAGGACCAGTTTCCAAAATCTTGTGAAGATAAGGACCGCATGAAGTTGATTCCATATGCTTCGGCAATTGGATTAATCATATATGCAATGTTATATACTCGACCCGATGTATCCTTTGCTTTGAGCATGACTAGCAGGTATCAGTCAGACCCTGGTGAGTGTCACTGGATTGCAGTCAAGAATATCCTGAAGTACTTGAGAAGGACAAAGGATGTGTTCTTGGTGTATGGTGGAGAGGAAGAGCTCGTTGTAAGTGGTTACACGGATGCTAGCTTCCAAACTGATAGGGACGATTCAAAGTCTCAGTCAGGGTTTGTGTTTTGCCTTAATGGATGAGCTGTGAGCTGGAAGAGTTCCAAGCAAGAGACAGTTGTTGATTCTACAACAGAGGCTGAGTATATCGCTGCAGCTAACGCAGCGAAGGAGGCTGTATGGATTAGGAAATTCATCGGCGAGCTTGATATAGTTCCTAGCATTGTTGGTCCCGTAGTTCTCTACTGTGATAACAATGGTGCAATTTCACAATCTAAGGAACCTAGATCCCATCAGCGCTCCAAGCACATACTTCGGCGGTTCCATCTTATTCGTGAGATTGTCGAACGAGGAGATGTGAACATTTGCAGAGTGCCGACTGAGGAGAATATTGCGGATCCACTGACAAAGCCTCTCGCGCAGAGAAATCATGATGGTCATACTAGATCGATGGGTATACGATACCTAAATGATCAACTCTAGTGAGAGCCTTGTGGGTTGCATGTAAACATATATTCTGTTGGCTGTTTATTGTTTATTCATATGATGAATTATGTACCTAGATTTTTCTTTTTATAATTAATGGCATGTTCTTTTATTATGGTTTCTCTATACGATAGTTAAATGTTAACATAATAAATACCCTTAGAATGTTCGCTTCAATGGGACATCAAGTATGTGACTTGAATGTGAGAGCCTGTGATTTATTTGAAGCTTCATTCTTAAAAGGTCTTTGGTCGTTGTATCATCATAGAATCTAAGGGTGATGATGATGCATTAAGACTAGCACGTGTGTTGACTGATGACCAGTTCTCACATGTCATGATATTGTGATATCAAGTCATCACGTGGGTACTTGTTAATAAACAAGTTGTACTGGACAGACCCAACCTGAGACTACTTTGTGGATTGTTATCTAAACGTGTCATGAGTAGGTCTCAATTGATAATGGTGTTGTGGTCCTTTGACCTGGAGTCACAACATTCATCAAGTGAGGAAGAGCGTTCTTTGATGCCATCTAAAGTCTTCCTTGAGAAAGGTTGATGATAAGGGTGGTTGTTGGACACGTTACAAATCATTTAGGTGTTTGTGTGTGAGCATATATGGGATTTGTCCTCCTATATGACAGGAGTTGCATCCATGGGCCCCTTGATGGAACTGGACTGAGAAATGCATGGCCATGCTTGGTTGAGTCAATATATGATATTGGACTCACCATTCTCTAGAAGTCCTTCTAGATCGAGAAACTAGGATTGAGCTATTATGAGGGTGACACGGTTCATGCCTCTAGTTCTTTCCGGATGTAAGGGACAAAGGGACAAAGATAACGCTGGGACATTGTTCATAAAGGCTTATGAGTTATGAACTCTTATTGCTTGGGGAGCAATGATGCATTGCTAGATGCCACTCATTGTTTGTGAGGTTTTTGGTTTGATACTTTCAAGATCAAGTGGGAGACTGTTGGAGTTACCATGGTGATCTAGAAGTGGTCAAACATGTAATCTCACTGCCAACGCGATATGAGCCTGCAGAGTCGCACATAAGAGCATGTGGAGAAGTTGGTAGATTGACTGTGTTGGTAAGGGTTACCAATCATCATACCGTATGGGGAGTCAGGCAAATGTTGCTAAGGCAAATTCATCGAGAATCGTCGAGTATGACTCGACGACTCTCGACGAATTCGTCGAGAATGATTCGTCGAGAATCGTCGAGTATGACTCGACGACTCTCGACGAGTTCGTCGAAGATCATTCGTCGCGAATGATTCGTCGAGAATCGTCGAGTGATACTCGACGACTCCCGACGAATTCATCGAGAATCAAAAGTATTTGATTCCCGGCGATTAATGATACTCGACGATTCTATCCTTGATTCTCGACGAATCGGCAGATGATTCTCGTCGAATCTGTCTGCTGATTCTCGCCGAATCTGGATCTGATTCTCGCCGAACCTGTGCTGATTCTCGCTGAATGACTCTGAGGGTGGTCTGCGGATAGCGGTGTTCTTTGGACTGTTTATGCCTTTGGTATAAATAGGGGACTTTGGGTTTTGGGATAGATAATCAATCATCGGGATTTTCCTGTAGACGAATCGAGCCGACGGAAGAGTTCCGCCGATCTCCCGATCCGCCGAATCCCGATCCCGCCGAACGGAAACGTTCCGCCGCCGGCTGTTCGCTCCGCCAACCACCTCCTCTCCGGCGACCGTCGCCGGTCTTGCTTTCCCTGGCGCGGACCTAGCAGTCCGTGGGAAGTGCAAAGGTGCGGCTGATCTTCTTCCCGACCCTTCGTGCGACGAAGCTCGGGGTTCTCTCGCTCGTGTGGATTTCTGTAGAGACGTGGACGTTATTCCACGTAGAACTCGCCACCGACAAGGACTCGAAGCTTGGAGCATCTCCGTTGAGTTGTGACTCAACGCCGCTAAGGTAATTTTTGCCTAATTATGTATTAACTTCTTGATTCAATTTTCATGGCCCGATCCCATCTCTTTTGGGTTATCTTGATATTTTATTCCTTCCGCTGCGTGCACAAGCGTTGTGTCATCCTCATAGAGAAACCCAACAATAACTACCAATCAAGTATTCAGATGACATCATTTGAAGCGTTATATGGGCGGAGGTGCTGCACCACCATTAAGTTGGGCAGAGGATGGTGAACAGAAGTTATTCAAAAAGAAACAAGTGGATAAATTAAATGATAAGTTTGCAATTGTATGAGAAAGGTTGAAAGTAGCGCAGGACAAACAACAAAAATATTATAACGCCAGACATCGAAGGGTTGAGTTTAATGTGGGCGATATTTTATGCCTGAAAATAAAACCTTTCAAAGGAGCTTCACGAATTCGTCGACTTGGAAACTTAGTCCAATATATGTAGGACCTTTCCTAATCACTAAGAGAATTGGAGAAGTAGCATATCGCTTGGCATTATCTGATGCTCTTCAGAATCTCTACGATGTATTTCATGTATTTTCCTCGAGAAAATATGTAACAGATCCAGAAACGATAGTCCCTTCTGAACACATTCAAATTGAAGCTGACTTATCAAGTCTAACAGAGCCATACAAAATAGTGGATGACAGAATAACTAACTCCGAAACAGAGAAGTTGGATATGTCAAAGTTTGGTGGAAAGGACATAGGTTATATGAAACTACTTGGGAAAAATAAGAAGTAATGCGTGACCTTTTTCCTTTCCTATTTAATGAAGATATAGAATGAAGATTTCCGCTGACGAAAATCTAACAAGGAGGGAGAATTACGATGCAATCGTTTATTCAGGTATTACTTTATTACAAGTATGGCACTACACGACGGAATAATAATTTGTTGTAATATATATGAAATGAAGATATTAAAATTAATCAAAATGAAATACATTAGACTTAAAAATAAATGAAGGGTCTTAAGCATATATGTATTATATAGTTTGTGTTAAGGTGACCAGCTAAGAGGGTGAACGAGCGAGTTAAGTGTGACTCGCGCTAAATAAAAGCGTGTGTGTCATGAGGTGGCCAAGCGGTGCTCAGTTAAGAAGGTGGAAAATAATCCCGCACTCCTCATTTCTCCCAGAGCCGGAATCGAGATCGACGGAAGCCGTAGAGAGCCGCCCGACACCGATCGCTATAGAAGCCTCAAATCTTCTTCATTTCCCTCGATTTTTCTTCCTAGGGCAAGGTAATCCCTTCCTCTCAACTACTTTTGAGTTTTGTTTAGATTGGAGACTTCTTTTTCTAGTTTCAAAAAACTCTAAATCATCCAAAACTTCTAAGATTGTCTAGTTTTTCTGCTCTTGAGTTTCAAAGGCAAGTTTATGCATGTTTTATGTTTTTCTTTAACTTTTTGTGAAAAATCCGAAAACCCCAGATGCATACATGATTATTTACACTCTAATTTCAGTTAGTTAATTTCTCTAAAGGGGTATTGAGGGTGGATTCTTGGTGTAAAATGAAATTAAGGCAAAAGTCTTTTGCCTCCATGTTAGGGCAGCCAACAATAATGAATGATTGAGGTCAAAGCATCATTTTATGAACCATAATCTATTTCCCTATGTATTTAGAACATGTCATAAGGGCATCCCTAATGTTTACACCGTATAAATTACCAATTGATCAATTAATAATGGTTATTTTCCTTAGGACATGAATTCTCAAAGAAGAGAAAGAGGAAATGAGCAACACAAGGAGAAGGGCAAAGAGAAAATAAGAGGAAATGAACAACAAAAGGATAAAGGAAAAGAGAAAGTGGGAGTGAGTTCTTCTTTCCTATAATTGCAAGTTATTTTGCTTTCTTTACGACTCATGTTGTACTCATATATTAGGGTAAATCAAGAAAGAACTAAAATAAAAGATATAAAATGGCAAGTCGTTGTAAGTCAAATCGATATAATGACAAGTAAGCAATGTAGAAATGGTCAATACATGATTAAGCCCCCAAGAAAAATGTAAGAATAAAAGGAAAAAAAGATCACTTCAAATAATGGGCTATAAGAAGAGTTAACCCAAATTGGAAGATGAGGAGAATAACCTTCCTTCATCGTGCAAGTTAAGGGCACAAATAGTTATATGAACGTGCGAGACATGGGCACGAGAAGAATATTACATCATAAGCGCGAGATAAGGACACATAATTTACATTTCATATAGCTCATGCTTAAAAGTGAATTACGTATAAAATATGTAAAATAGAAAGATTATGAATAAGAAAGGTCAGTCATTATAGGACTACATACAAACAAAAGGATACAACAAAGAACTATGCAAGATAATAAGAAGTTATCATAGAAGGAAAAGTAAGAATTCACATAGTCCTTTGACTAATAAAAAAAAACTAAACAGGTCATGGAAGAGACGGTTCCAACCTCCAATAGTCAGCATCAACCATATTCTCCTTGCCAGGAGAAGAGGTATCGTCTTTAGGTTGAAGTTGCCTCAACAGTGTTCGTTGTCCTGGATGAACACAAGTCGAGGTGTAGAGACCTAGAGTGTCCCCATGAGGAGTTTCAGTTTTACTTCATGTAGTGTATGTAGTTCTACTTATGATACATGTGTATGTACATGATGTCATATGTTTTGAGTCAGTCATATTTATACGTATAGTGTTGGTAAGCCCCCTTTTGATGTATGTTTAGGGTTACCTTTTTGGACTGATGTACTTTGTATCCAAAGCTTTAAATAAAAAGAAATGGTTTTATTCTGTCATGATATTTTACTTCTCATACTCTTTCATATACTATTGTATTCTGAATGTTCTAACCTTGCTCATTATGAAATGCTTAAGTTAAATTGTAGCGGTAGCCGTAAGAAAGCCGTTATATGAATCCCCTCTACTGTGAGCTTCACTCTTCCCTCTCTTGTCTTTTAATTGATAAACTTTAAAGTGACATGCTGGTATTGAACTGTATGGTTGTCGGCTAGGGTTATTTTTAGGGGCCTTTTCTAATTTGGGATTTATATCGTTGCTTTAAGGAATTTTTGCATGCCATTTGTTGGTTGTTGTTCCTTGCAGTTGGCCAACAGGTTTGATGGGGCTTTACCATGGATTTTTGTGTAGTTTTTCCTTGAATTGGTTGGCTGCTTTGATGTGGGTTTTTTCCTTGGACTTAATACTATTATTGGCAGCCCTTGGTGTTGTTGTTAGTAGCCCTTGGAGCTATTGTAGCACCAAGTTATGCTACTGTTAGAATGATGTTAGGATGCCGTTAATACATGTTATCGACTGTCCTTTTGATGTAATTCTTAGTTTCCCGCATGGTGACTTTTATTGGCTACCTCTTTGGCTTTTGAAAAGACATGTTGAGTGGCTGAATTTTGATTTGAGTTTGTTTCTATATTGAGTCACCAAAGGTATTCCTTCCTTAGACAAATCCTAGAGGCCATAGTTGTGGTTGTCGTAGAAGTCCGCTTGTAACTATATAACAACAAAACCCTAAAGTTTATGATTTACTTGATACTACAAAGGACGGTGTCTGACGATAGATGCGACAAGAATCATAGGAAGAACAAGGGTAAAGGCAAAGTTGTGGTGTGGCCTTACCGCTTTGATTACGTATATATTCAAATTATGAACATATAAAACAATTTTACTTTGAACTACTTTCTTGCATGACCACTGAATATGAATTGAATTGAAGAAGTTCAAATAATTGAAATCACTCAAACGATGAAATCGCTAAAATGTTAAACATGGATTAGCAAGCGATGAAAACTTTGATGGGAAATGCATATAATGATTTCCTATATTATGAAATTGAATATGAATTGAATATGAAAATAATAAGAAATCGAGAGTGCGTCAACACAACAAAAAACTAAGAGTCAACCTTGTGGGGGGGGGGGGGAAGCAACAGACTCCTTGTAATATCCCATTTCCAACTAGACCTCTAGGAGTTATTTTGTCATGACTAGGTCATGACAAAACCATAAGAAGTTCAAAGGACCAAGTGAACAAAGGCCAAGGTGAAGATCACCTTGGACTGCCTATAGCACAACCTCACCACAAGACCTAGGGTTTTACCTTAAGGCTTCAACTTGACTCCATGACCCCACCACAACACCCCCAACCCCTTGAGTGGTCCATAGAGTCACTAGGGACCCATTGGGGGGCAATCAAAGTGGTCAAGTTGACCTAAGTCCACCCTAACCCTAAATGGGTCAAACTGGCCTACTTATGGTCAACTGACCTTCCCTTAGCTAAGTGGACCCCACATATGCCTTCCTAACCCTAAATTGAAGTCAATAGGTCATCAAGGGCCCATTGGGGTCAACTAAAGAGGCTAAGTTGACCCAAGTCAACCCTAGCCCTAAAGTGGTTAAAGTGCTCTAAATAAGGGGCAAGTGACCTCCAAGGTGCCAAAAAACCCCTACCCAACCATACCTAGACCTTAGGGGAGGCCAATGGATCACCAAGGACCCATTGGGGGCAACCCAAATGGTCAAATTGACCAAGGTCAACTCTACTCTAGTGTTAGGTCAAATTAGCTCAAATGGGCTAATTCAAGTTCAAGCCCAATCCACTTGGGCTAACTTTATTTTAATCATTATAGTGAGCTAATGGCTGCTATTAGGCTGGATTAGCCTTCAAATTCTGCCTTGATGATCAGGAGAGAGAAAACTTCAATTTTCCCCTTTAATGGAGGAGAGAGAAATGAGAGAAATGGGGAATAAAGGCCATTCATGGCTTGGAGACCAAGGGCTCCTCTTCCCTTGCTGGATTCATCACCCCTGATGGAAGAAGAGGAGTTTCCAGCCATTTTCCGGCCTGGTTTAGCCCAGGTTCACCCCCCCAAGCCATGGTCGAAAATAGCCTTTAATGACCATTAATGCCCATTGCATGCTAGACCTTCCCCTCCCCCATTTGATGATTTTAAAATCTTCCCTAGGTCGAGAGAAGTTGTTTTAACACTTTACCTGAAGGAGCCAAGGCCTTTGATAGTGTTGTTGCAGAACTTTGGCGACTCCTCCACTGCAAATGGCAACCCGACGATCGGCCCGACTCCAGGCCACCACTAAGGTCCTCCTCTACTCCTCTCTTCGTGGGTTAGATCCTTAGATCATTTAGGAAAGAAATCGGGCTCAATTGAGCCCGATTGGAGAGAAGATTTTCAAAAATTTCCATGGTTTTTCAACCCCTTGCTTTTTTCAGAATCCACCCCTCCGGCGGCTGTGCCGTCGCCCGGCGATAGCCCCCACCTCAACGAAGGTGGTGGCGGTGGCCGGTCGGCCAGGGAGGTGGATGGGTGGCCGGGAAATCAACTCGGAAGAGCTCCAGGTCAGGCTGATCGTAGTCGTTGACTGGAGGAAGAAGAAATGCAGGAGCCGCCCGATCGGCTTTAAGATCTGTGCTGGATCTGGATTTTATTAATTCCTGTTATTTAAATTTCTGTCCCATTACTGGGCTGTTTTTAAATTAAATATTAAAAATACCTAGAGTCCCCTAAGGAAAAGGTTGTCAACATGAAATTTGTAGATTCATGAGTCTAGTTTAATTTAAATTTTTTTTGAACTAATTTGGAGTTTAGGTCAGCCCTCAGCACTCATTTTGGTATGGTCTATGCTTTGGGCTAGTCAGAGATTAAAATGAGTGCTCCCACTTAACCACATGTTCAAATGACCTGAAATTTGGCAGGGAGTTAATCTAATCTATACCTAGGATATAACCAAAAACTCGAATTTTTGGAGAAAACTTTTCTATAGTTTTGGTAAAAATTTAATAATCCTAGTATAGTTTAATTAATGGATCTAATGACCTCCAAATCCTCCCAAACCTTGATGGATGGTCTTAGGGGTCATCATGAGTCACTGGTTAAAATCTCAGCTAATTTGAGTATGATTTGGTTGGGGTTTTGATGCGACTAAGTTTTGGGCCCTTAAGGGTGAGTTTAGGGTTTAGGATTCTTGGGGCATGGAGGGGCCAATCCTCAACCAAAGGGGTTGGAGCTCTGGCCAGAGTCCCAAGGTCAGTAGGGACACCCTCTATTAGAGTTTGGGGTGGGTTAGGGTGGTTGAACCCTAGTGCCCTAGTTCAAGCCTTAGTTTGAGCTTTTTAGGATTTGTGAAGGACTTAGGGTGTTTAGTCCTTGTTTGGACTTGGGGTTTACTACATGGGATTCTAGGGTGGATTAATGCCCTAGGGATGTTGTAGGTGGTAGTTGGACACTTGCACCCAACTTAAATAACCTTATGCCTAATTAGACCCTTGCACCTTAAAGAATAATTTAGGGGTCCTATGACCTTGGATTTCCATGGGATGATGGTAGGAGTCATTTTATTGTCATATTAATCTATGGAATATTTTACATGCTGATGGGATGAGTTTACAAGTAGGTTCTTTTGTAAAGTGCACTATTATGAGTTTTCTTGAAGAATTTTTATATATGATTTTCTAACCTTGAATTTGCATGATATTTAGTCAATTGTGTTTTAAGACCATAACAAAGCTCTAGAAATTTTGGTGTGAAATTTTAGATAAATAATTGGAGTACTTTATTCACAACCCATCAAGTTACTCTATCTATTTAGAAATTTCTTATGAATTAACCTCTTAAGAGAAACTCATGAAATTTAGTCAGAGGACCTTTTATGATATTGTAAGGCTCTGTAAATTTAACTGGAGTGCTAAATCTCTCCTTTGTGAGGAGGATGGGACCACTAGATGTAGCACCTAAGCCTAGTTTATCATTACCAACCCTAGTGTTTGCTATACTAGTTATTTCAGATAATTTAAGGCTTCTGCCATTTAATTGTTCTTCTAATCTCTTAGATTTAGCTAGTTCTAATTTTAGGAATGTTACTTCTTCTTTTGAGCTTTCTAATTCCTTTTCTAATCTAATTATTTCAGTACTTTCCATGTCTAGTTCCATTATCTTTAATCTAAGCGACTTAATTTCTTTTTCAGACAGTAGTAAATCTAAACATAGAGTTTTAAATTTTAATTTGAACTCAGGAGATGAGAAATCAAATGAGTCGATTATCTGGTCTTCCATAGAGGAATCTTCTTCATTGTCTCCTTCTTCTTCAGAATTCTCTGCAGCTGACAGAGAGCTGCAGGCATCAATAGCCATGAGGCAGACCTCTTTGGCCTTCTTCTCTTCTTCTTCTTCTGAATCACTGGAGCTAGAGGAGCAGGTATCCTCTTCTGTTTCACTCCAGGTAGCAGCCACAAATCCCTTGTCCTTCTTCTTGTATTTATGTGAGGAGGACTTGGAGTGGTGCTTCCTGTACTCTTTCTCATGTTTCTTCTCCTTGTGTTTCTTCTCTGGACAATCTGGAGCAATGTGTCCAGGCTTGCTGCAAACATAACAGATGATTTCTTTAGATGGAGTTTTGTCATACCTTGGTTTGTCCTCATACTTGGAGAACTTCTTTCTGAGGTCTCTTCTTCCCATGTTGAAGAACCTCTTGGCAATGAGTGCCAATAACTCCTCATTTGATTGACTTCCTTCAGAAGTCTCAGCAGCCTTAAGAGCTAGAGAGTGCTCTTTCTTTGTAGGTGTAGGAGTTTTTACTTCAGTTGCAGCAGCTCTGCTCTTTAAGGTTTGCTCATATGACTTGAGCTTTCCCAACAGAGCTTCTGTGGAAAGTTCCACAGTGTTTCTTCCATCCTTGATGGGCCATATCCTTGAGTCCCAAGAGATGGGAAGGCACATCAGGATCTTGTCATTGACTTCCGACAAGGTTATCTCCTTGTCCAAAGACCTCAGTTCACTTACTATTGAACTGAGTCTTGTGTACATTGTGTCAATGTCTTCAGCATCATCCTTCTTGAAATTTTCATACTGAGAAGTGAGGTTGGATCTCCTGTCCTTCCTCTCATCAGCTGAGCCAGCAACTATGTGGTTGAGGGAATCCCACATAGCTTTGGCTGAGGTACATTCAGCAAGCTTCTGGAATATTTCATCAGACATCGACTGAGCTAGGATGTTCATTGCTTTTGCATCAGCTGCTTTTGCCTTCTTGTAAGTTTCATTGTAGTCAGGTGGTGGCACAGCACTGAGATCAGCAGAAGTGGAAGCAGCAGCAGGCCTAGCAGGTGGTCCTGTCAAAATAGAAGAAAAGATATCTTCATCAATAGAATTCATGTATAGTCTTATCCTGGCCTTCCATATGCCAAACTTGGACAAGTTGCATACAGGAGGTCTGGTGCTTGAATAATCCTTAGACTGGGCCATGTGTGAAAGTGTTTGTGACTGGTATCAGGAAACAACTTATCACAGGATCTTTTAACTCAGGTGTTAGCCTGTATGAACAGCTAACCTCCCTCTGATACCAATTGAAAGTGAGGGGATAAGTTGTAAACTACTCTAGAGGGGGGTGAATAGAGTATTCAAATTTTATGAATAACTAGTCAGCTCCCTTGGAGTTTATTTGCGGAATAAATAATCTGATACTTGAACCCTAAGAGCCTAACACAGTGACGTGCACAAGTGAGAGTGTTAACTGAAATTTCAGTTTAACTCTAAACCTATCACAACAACTAGCAATCCTAGGTAGTTCTATCACAGCCACAGCATAAACAATTAAACAAAAACAGCCAGAGAGACACAGGATATATAGTGGTTCCCTCTTAATAGGTACTCCACTCTTCTACCACCCTAGTAGGAATCCACTACAGGTTTTTGCTAAGGTGCCCTGCCACCAATGATCTGATTCAGGTTGATCAAACAGACCCTTTGAGCTTTTGATAAGGATGCTCAACCACAGGTTGTTGATAAGGTGCCCTGTCACCAATGTTCACTTTTGAAGAGGTGTGAAAACTCTTTTACAAAGGGGTTGAGAGGGTTAGATTGTCTTCTCTGTTGTTAATACAGATTAGAGAAGACTTGTGGATTCTCTAAAGAATCAAAGTCTCCCCCTGGCTCAGTGGAAGTCCAGGGAAAGCCTTTGCTTCAGGATGAAGGAGTTTCAGATATACTGCAACTAAATCCTCAGAGATCTGTAGACTGATTTTTATCAGGTCTTCAGATTCTGGAGCACGTGAAGCAGATCTGGAGCTCTTTCTGAAGTCTTGAAAAACTCTAAGCAGATGCTCAGGGGACTTGAGAGTGAAAGAAATTTCTTTGAACTTTTGCTTCAGGAAAGCTTTTCTTCTTCGTTTTGTGAGATGGTGAAGAGTTGCTCTAGAGATGCTTGAGAGAAATCCAGCACAAAAAAAATCTCTCTATATTTGTAACGTCTTGTTTTTTTGAGAAAAAAATCTCTCTTAAATATGTCTTCTCATTTATCTTTTGGAACGGCTCTATTGATTTGAATTCTCGAGCCCTGCAACAGATTATCTCAAAATAGAATATAGCAATAGGAATAGAATGACCTATTAGCTTACTGTCAGTCCCAATAAGGAAATAAATGAATAGGAAAATATCTCAGCATAAAGACTTATCATTCTTGGAAATAGCATACACCGCCAACGGCTAGAATACAGCCTGGCAATATAGTTTGTATAATAAGACAAAAATGCTTTATCAAAATACGAAATCCCGTAATTTATGCTTAATATATTTGGTAAGTAATTCATTTGAATTTAAGCCATAAATTAGCAAAAACATTCTTCAGAAAATCTTTCTAACCACACGCTAAAACACTTGGAAATAAACCAAGGAATAAAATAAGTACAAATAGATAAAGGCAGACAGAAATCGTCGACCAGGAGTTCGATGATCGTCGACCAAGCTAACAGAACGTCGACAGAAAGCAGAAATCTGTCGACACAGAAATCGTGAAGCAAGAATACGATCGTGGAACTGCTAATGGCAGATCGTCGACCAACCTTCAGAGCATAATAAACTTGCTCTGAGATCGTCGACCATCGGTCGACGATAATTGTCTTGACTTCAACGATTCAATAGCCCTGCTATCGTCGACCAATGATCGACGATCGCGAGGCCTCGTTCGACGATGGTCGAACGGAAAAAGCCTTAACCAAAAAAATATATCTAGAACATCTAGCCTAAGCTCTAGGTCAGTTATAAACTGTCCTAGGGAAACTGAACAAGGCCTAATCATGATCATATATAGTTATATGGATCAAGAAGGGCCGGAAAGGGATTACATAAGCCAAATCACATCCAGGGTACCAACAGTGTGTGTGTTGCACTTGCATGAATCATGGCATAACATAACATTACACTCATACTTGCATATAAACCTGACACCCCATCGTATAAATCGGTATAGGACTTTTTATACGATGGGAGTCTTGCAAAAGTCCCCTTAACTTATAAGTTTGTATGAACATTCATATAAGTTAAGGTTTCTTGTTTTTTAATTTACCTTTCATATACTTACTGCTCTGTTATACCTTCTACCGTTACTGCTTGTTATCATAGAACTGCTAGTTTGTACTTCTCTTCATTAAAATTATAACCATTATAAATAACTGCTAGAGTAGCTCCACCGCCACTTGCCTCCTTTGTACTCTCTACCTTCATAGCTTCCCTTTCCTTCTCCCCGCTCGGTGCCTAGGAGCCATGGGTGAGGGGAGGGGGATGATAAGACTTAGTATTTTTGACTAATGGTCGACGACCACAACATTTCAGGGACTCCGGATGGGAGACAGGGGGCAGCAGCAGGGGATTCAACGCCAGCAGAGTACGGTGCTCATGGAGGTGGACCAGTCTAGCAGAGGAGCACCAGCTACTGGTTCCGTGAGTGATTAGTTTACTTAGCTTCCGCGAGTGTTTGTAGTGAGGATTTGATGTACCGGGCTTGAGCCCGTTTATATTTCTTTGTACTGTTCTATTTCAGTACTTGCATTATCTTGTGGACTTACTGTGATTTCTTATATTTCATATTATATGTGATTGTGTACTTAGTTTTATCTGAACTATGTACATGCTTCTCTTTTTTTGATGATCGTTAAGGCCGGCAGGATCGACATTTTGTAGTGGAGACCTTTCCGAGTGTCGGTGCCACTGCAAAATGGCGATTCTGGGCATAAGACCCCGGTGATTTAAAAAGAAAAAAATGAGGTCTTACACTCCTACACCTTGTAGGGGGTATAACTCATATAACCAGTAGGGGGTTGAACTCTTGCAAAAATTAACATTGAAATTTCAAATCTAGGAGATGTGGAAGCCTGCTGCTTTGTTGAACACCCTAGAATGGACATAGATACGACGAACATAGATGTTTGAGAAAACTGAAATTAATCATCATCATTTCAAAAGAACGAATTATGATATGAATTCTAAACTGAATATTGAACAGAATAAGAAGAATGAAAGAAATAAGAATTTAATAGTAGAAATTATTTATTTATGTTATACTAGAACACTGTACAGTACCTTACTTACTGTTTTACATTTCATGTTCATATAAAATTGAAAACTGCATATTGATGTTGATTCTTCGTGTTTACTTGTAGTGTGGTTGAAGAGGTAAGGAATTCACTTAGTTTTTTAAACTAACTTGTTATCAATTTTACTTTTTAGGATCAAACCGTCAACATACTAGACCCCTCTGGGAGGATACCTGTAAAGGCAGAATGGAAGCAAATCGCCCACGAGTTAGAATTTGTTTTTAGATTTGTTACAGTCTGTATATGAGATAGATATGTCTACGTGTTTTTCATGTACTCTGATTGGACATGGTGTGGACAACAAAAAGTTATTTTATGTATCTTCTGATACAACTTCTATATTTTAAATTGCAGCGGACTTCAAACCATTGCATGCTTCCATAAAATTTTTTACTGAAGATTTGAAATCTTACTATTTTATTGAGATTTGAAGCCAGAATAAAAAAAACATTATCTTCACACAATTTAAATATATTATGAACCTCTTAACACATAAAAGATGAATGACACCAAACCCTATAACAACAATTCTTAGAGGATCCAAACTGCCCATAATTGCTATAGATGTCTAGGCTCTTCAATATATGTTTTTTACATCAAACATTACATTCTTAACTTCCCACTAGTTAATCGACTACAACGACACCCTAAAAACAATCATCCACACTGGCATGTCCACCAATAAAATCTTATTATCTCCACAAAAAACAACGAATATATCACGAAGTCTGCGAATAACAAATAATATATCAAACTTATTTAACTTAATTCTTAATTGTTCACACCATGTAATCCTTCATTATAACTAGTAATATACATAATTAACAGGATCACAAATGAGTGCCGGCCATAACTTCTACATTTATATTAATGAAATAAAATTCACCTATAAGGTTGCACAAAACGACTTCGATCAAACTCCGCACTTCAAAAAATATGTGCTAACACAAAATCTGTCATGCAAAATCGGCAACTTTTCAACAATAATATTCTTGCAAACAACTGCACATCAAAAACTCAAGCAAAACAAAAATGAAGATCTCATTATTTGAAAAATCATTACACAAGCAAGAAATGATGCTCAACTTATAGGGTATTGAGCATATAACTCACAATTTGGCACAACTCCAAATCTAAGGCTCCGTCTGGCGTGGTGGTGGCGGTCATAAATGCATGAGTTAAACCGTCATTCAATAAGAATCACCTAACAAGCATCATCTATTTGAACATAAAAGTGGATGAAATTTCTCAGGTGTGCGTTAACGAATGACAAATTAACCTCATATTCATGATCGCCACCACCATACCAAACGGAGCCTAAGCTAACACATTTAGACTCAATTTAAATTCACTGGAATCAAATTTCTCTGTGATTCCGAGCCGAACACAACCCTGCCAAAGCCTAATTCGAGTCGGCCCAAAATTAATGCTTGATAGTTCTGATTAGAACTAGATCATACACTTGGATCATTTATGGGTTTAAAATCTTGTTAGAATCTCAAAAGTTATTTTTATTATCATATAGCTTCAAATATTAGAATTTAAAACTAAATTTTAATTGTTCAATTTTCAATACATGCAAAATCTTTTGGTAGGAGAAACAAACTATAATGAAAAAATGGGCAATAGCATTGCCAAAAGGGCAAAAGAATACAAAATTGGGAAGGTTTAGTTTCTTTTTTAAATCATTGTTGGACAGTTAGAATTGAGCCATTTCAACACGAGACAACTTGATTTAAAATCTCAGCTTGTAAAAAGTGGCATGCCCATTCCAATACTAAGGCTCCGTTTGGCACGTCGGTGGCTGCCATAAACGCATTAATTACTGTCATTTGTTAAGAATCACTTAACAAACATCATTCATTTGAACAAAAAAGTGGATGAAATTCCTTAAGTGGGTGTTAACAAATGACAATATAACCCTCCATATTCATAACCGCCACCACCGTGGCAAACGGAGCCAAAGTCCTGGGAAAAATTCAAAATAAAACACTTCGACCTTTCAAGTCTTATCGACAGTTCTAAACATAATCCACCAGGAACTTAAGGCTCAAGCTCAAAATCACTTCATTAGCCACAATATGAATGATGCTCACTATATATAGCCATTGCTTTAAATCTCCAACCCCTCACAAAATTGCAATCATGCATTATTTAAAATTAAGGGCCTCTTTAAGAAGGCTTTTCAGAAAGGAGGAGTGGTAGCAAAAGAATGTTAGGAAAAAGAGCTTTTAGAAAATGTCTATTAGAAAAGGAGAACTGTTTGGGTGAACTTCTTTTGCAGAGATTTTCAAAAAGGAGAAGCACTTTATAAACTGTGTGACAAATCTCCGTTACGGTAACTTTTTTTTATTAAAAATGTGCATCCGAGGAAAAATGCGCAATTATTTCGCCGAGGCAAGTTTTTTTCGCCCGAGAGCGAATTTTTCGTCCGGAAGCGAATTTTTTCGTCATGGCTCGATTTTTTCGCCCGGGCGCGGTTTTTTCGCCCGGACGCGATTTTTTCGCCCGGGCGCGGTTTTTTTTCTCGGGAGGAAATTTTTCGCCCGGGCACGATATTTTCGCCGGGACGCGATATTTTCTCCTAGGCGCCAATTTTTCGGTCGAGCCTTATATTTTCGCCCGGGCCCCAATTTTTCGGCAGGGTGATAATTTTTCGGATGAGCGCGAATTTTTCGAACGGGTGTGAATTTTTCGAACGGGAACAAATTTTTCGGACGAAAAAATCATGTCCGGGCAAAAAAATCGAGCCTGGGTGAAAGAAAATGCCACGGGGCGAAAAAACACGCGCGGGTGCAAAAATCTACCGCGGGCAAAAAAATCGCGCGAGGGCAAAAAAGCGCATCGGTGCAAAAAAATCACGCCCGGGACAAAAAAAGCGCGCCCGGGCGAAAAAATCGCACTCGGACAAAAAAATCGGCTCGGGCGAAAAAAAATCATGCACCGACAACAAAATCGCACCCGGATGAAAAAAACGCACTCGGGCGAAAAAAAAACATGCTCGGGGAAAAAAACATGCAATGGCAAAAAAACCGCACTTGGACGAAAAAAACTCACCCGGGCGAAAAACCCCACGCCCGGGCGAAAAATGCTAGCTCAGGCAAAAAATTCGCGCCCAAGCGAAAAATTCGCGTCCGGGCGAAAAATTTGCGTCGGGCGAAAAAACACGCCCGGACAAAAAAATTACGCCCGGGAAAAAAATCGCGTCAAGACAAAAAAATCAAGTTATATATTTTTTTAGAGATAAGTGTTTTTGGATAAAGAAGTGCTTTTCGAAAATGTTGAAAAATATGTGACAAGTGACTTTTCAAAAATATGAGAAAATGGAATTTTTCGCGGTAGCTTTTCCCACCGATAGACAATCCAAACGGTCTCTTAAGTGTGATAGTGTTTTCCAGAAAACGAAAAAGAGTTAAAAAGCCCTCCCAAACAGGCCCTGAGATTGTTGTTTACATTTAGGGCTTGTTTGGGAAGGCTTTTCAGAAAGGAAAAGGAGTGGTGGCAAAAGAATGGTAGAAAAAGGAGTTTTTGGAAAATATCTATTAGAAAAGAAAAACTGTTTGGGTGAACTTCTTTTGCGGAGCTTTTCAAAAAAGAGAAACACTTTATAAACCGTTTGACAAATCTTCGTTGCAGTAACTTTTTTTATTAAAATTGCGCGTCAGGGGGAAAATGCGCAATTATTTCGCCGGGATAGCTTTTTTTCGCCCGGGAGTGAATTTTTCGCCGGGTGGCGGTTTTTCTCACCCGGGCGTGAATTTTTCTCCCGGGCGCGATATTTTCGCCTGGACGCCAATTTTTCGGCCGAGACCTATATTTTCGGCTGGGCCCCAATTATTCGGACGGGTGCCAATTTTTCGGACGGACGTGAATTTTTTGAACGGACGCGAATTTTCCGGACGAGCCCGAATTTTTCGGATGACGGCAAATTTTTCGGACGGGCGCGAATTTTTCGGACTGGCACTAATTTTTCGACAAGGGAGGAAAATTTCGCCCGAACGCGATTTTTTGCACAGACAAGAATTTTTCGCACGGACGCGATATTTCCGCTCGAAAGCGAAAAAAACTGCGATCGAGCGAAAAAACTGCGTCCGGAGGAAAAAAACCGCTCCCGGGCGAAAAAACCACCCCCGGGGAAAAAACTGCTCCCGGGCGAAAAATGCACAATCGGGCGAAAAAACAGCGCCTGGGCGAAAAATTCGCGCCCGGGTGAAAAAATTTGCGGTCGGATGAAAAATTCGCGTCCGGGCAAAAGAATGTCTCCCGGACGAAAAATTCGCGCCCGGGCGAAAGAATGTCGCCCGGGCGAAAAATTCGCGCTCGGGCGAAAGAATGTCCGCCCGTGCAAAAAATTCGCGTCCGGACTAAATATTCGCGTCCGGGCGAAAAATTAGCGTCCGGGCCAAAAATTCGCGCCCCGACAAAAAATTCGCTCCCGGGCGAAATATTCGCGCCCGGGAAAAATATTCGCGCCGGGAAAAAAAATTCGCGTCCGAGTGAAAAAAATTGCGCCCGGGAGGAAAATTCGCGCAAGGGCGAAAGAATGTCACCCGGGCGAAAAATTTCCGGCCCGGCTGAAAAATTCTGCGCCCGGGTGAAAAATTCGCCCCCGGGCGAAATATTCGCGTACGGGTGAAAAATTCATGACCGGGCCAAAAATTCGCGCCCCGATAGAAAATTCGCGCCCGGGAGAAAAATTCGCGCACGGGCCAAAAATTCCGCGCCCGGGCCAAAAATTCCGCATCCGGGCGAAAAATTCGCGTTAGGGCAAAAAAATCACCCGTGCGAAAAAATCGCGCCCGAGCGAAATATTCATTTAGAGAAAGACTAATGTTTTCGCAGTATTGTCAAACTGGATCCAGAGGAGTAAAATGTTTTCATAGCATCAACTGTGTATCGGGATGAGAAATTACTTTTCGAAAAGTTGAAAAATAGGAGGCTAGTGACTTTTCAAATAGAGGAGAAAAAGGAGTTTTTGGTGGTAGCTTTTCCCACCGGTAGACATTCCAAACGGTTTATTATGTGCGGTGACATTTTCTAGAAAATGAAAAGGAGCTAGAAAGCCCTCCCAAACAAGCCCTAAATCACAAAAACCTTTTTGGAGATGGACATACTTGCATACTTTCTTCAAATAAGTTCCAACATGATTACCAGCTGTACCCTTCCAGAGGATGTTGTAAGCCTAATTATAGGCTTGTTAAGGACCTCTACTTGAAATAAAATTGTTGAATCATACCGGCGAGTGGATACGTTCGTCCACAATTTCTATTCACATTCCATCAGATAGGAAAAAAAATAGCTGGCTAGAAAGTCAAAAACAGCTAAATATCAAGGCTCTCTAGATTGATCATCTTGGCAGCATTCTGAATCAGTTCCTTCCTACTATCAACCTGAAGAAAAGGAAAGGGGCATAAGATGAGTAATATAAATCATGAGTGCGAAAGAAAAGTTCAAAAAGAAGGTGATGCGCATGCGTGGAGCTTCTCACCCGAGTCCCCATGAGGGACGCAAAAACTACACTGGCTTCGGCAGCATCTTCCACCACTAATTTTTTCAGAACCCTTTCATCAGGATCCATTGTTGTTTCCCACAATTGTGCAGGCATCATCTCCCCCAGGCCTATTTGACAAACATTAAGCAAGATTAATTCTAAGAACATGAACATTGCTAGTTAACATGTGAATTAGATTCAATTCTGATAGGTCAAAATGAGGCATATAAAGCAGTAATACAGAGTATACTATGGAGAATAAGTATATTACATTTTTAATATTGAAATTCAAGTTTTGTTTTTGTGCTCTGAAGATTCGAACAAAAAATCTTTGATCAATTCACAAGTCCACGTAGTAAACAGATAGCAGGCTAAATTGAGACATTACAACAACAACATTCAAGCCTTTATCCCACTATAGTGGGGTCAGGTATATGGATCTTTCGTCACCATTGTGCCCTATCTTTTGTCATAATCTCACTAATGCCTAAGTACATCATGTCTTTCCTTATAGTTTCATTCCAAGTCTTTATTGGTCTACCCCTCCCTCGTTTAACATGCCTAGTGAGGGGTAGATCAATAAAGACTTGGAATGAAATTATAAGGAAAGACATGATGTACTTGGACATTAGTGAGATTATGACAAAAGATATGACACAATGGAGACAAAGGATCCATAAATTGAGACATTAAAAAACAAATATATCATCACCAAAGATTACAAACAGCAGAAGAATTTAGTATCGCCACTAGCAGAAATAACGGAACTAGAATATTGAGCCAGCTTTGTTAATCATCACTCAGTCAAAAACGAGGAGGCTTGCATATCTTTAATAAGAATTCACTAATTCAGATGATAATGCAGAAATATAAAATGTTTGCAACATGAAGGGAATCTGTTGTAATATGTAATATGTGTGTAACTTATAATAGCCAAAATGTGGCCCTAATAGCATAAGGATTTTATTTCAACTTGGTATTAGAGCCTAAATCTCGCCGTTTCTCCCGATCGTTTCTCCCGAACGAAGCCGCCGACGCTGATCCCGCTGCTTCTCGCCGTCCCTACCCCCGATCGGGGGAGGCCTCGCCGTTACCTGCGCCCGCCTCCTCCCGATCGACAGCCGGCTGCCTCCCGATCTAGAGGTCGGCGCCCGCTCATGCCCGTCTAGGGCTGCCTCTAGGGCTGCGGGAATAGCGATCTCGTAGCCTCCATAGGCCGCTGTCTTTGCTTCCGGCCGCCGACCTTCGTGCCCTAGTGCCTCCTTGCATCACTCCCAATGCGGTGATCAGATCTAGGGCAGACTGATGTATTTTGTAACACCGAACGAGACACAGTGATCGGTTGGAAGTTGATCTATGGAGCCGAAGGAGGGAACGATGGCGGACGTCTTCAAGATGTTGGGGCCGGACGAGTTGGCCGCATTGTTGAGGGTGCTGGGTTCATCGCAACGGCCTGTGAAACTGGAACTTCCACCGATCGATCTTAAGCTGGGTGGACCGGCGACCTACCTGAGTTAGTCACACCGTGTGAAGAAAATCCTGGCAGCAAAGAAATTTGGGATTTTTCTGACAGGGGCGTTGAAGAAACCAGAGAACTCAGTTGGAGATGAGTGGGAGTCGGCCCATATGACCGTGTTTATGTGGCTTCTTAGCTTGGTTGTCCCATCGATTGCTGCTATGGAAGATGGTCTCGAGACAGTCATGGAGGTCTGGGACAAGCTGAAGAACACATATGATGGTGTGAGGAACATTCTGCGGGTCTTCCAGGTGAAGGGAGAAATTGATGACACTGTTCAGGGAGAGAAAACGGTGAAGGAGTATGCCTCCGAGTTGGAGCGACTATGGGTGGACTACGATCACGCCTCTGGTGGGATGTGTTGCAGTGATCCATGGTGTCGGGCTTCCAAGATCATCGTGGAAGAAAGGACGATGAAGTTCCTGAAGGGGTTGGATGACAAGTTCGATCAGCGAAGAGCTCTACTCCTATCAGGCACGACGATTCCTACCCTTACGGAGGCCATCTCCGCTATGATTCAGGAGGAGATGCGTCTCAAACTGCAGGCAGGGACATGAGGGTCCAAGCCTGTGAAGTCAGCACTAGCGGTTGCGGTTCCTGGTATTACTGGACAGAGGGAAGAGACCCGACAGTGCTACAACTATGATGAGGTTGGACACCTGAGACATGCATGTTCCAAGCCGCCCAAGGAGAGAGATTCGGGGGGCGGGCGGGGGCGTGGTCGTGGCGGTGGAGGAGGCTATCAGGCCAATTTGGGTATGACTGAGTGTGGAGGAGCTTGGCGTTATCTATACAGAGGAGGAGCAGACCCTCCTGAGTATGATGGAGGGTATCAAGAGGAAGCAATCAGGCGAGGGGAGCTGGAGGGTCGCTATGTACGCCCACCCACCTCCTAATGGATCACTTGCACTGGCATCTATATCTCCTTCCAGGGCATCAGACTGGATCATCGACTCATGCACATCTCGCCATGTGACAGGAAATGCAGGCAAGTTCTCCTCCTATACCTGTCTAGTCACGTCGGATAGCATCCAGACGGCGGACGGTACGTTTCAGTCAGTGGTCGGTAAGGGTACTGTTAATTGTTCAGGTTCGGTAACACTTTCTAATGTTTTGCATGCTCCTTCTTTCCCAATTAGTATTTTATCCATTAGTTCCATAATTATTTAGCTAAAATGTGTTCCTTACTTTGATATACCTAAGATGTCGTTCCAGGAGAAAGGGACAAAACGGATACTTGGGAGTGGGACTTGGCATGATGGGCTGTGGTTTCTGGATCGGGAAGGACTGGATGCAGCTTTGATCTCTGTGGTAGAGACAACGAGGAATGGAGGACAGAAAATGAGTGCAAAGGATGTGCTGATACTCTATCACTAACGGTTGTGACACCCCTCCTTCAAAACTGTAGCTAGGTTGTTTCCTACTGTTTTTGATGCAACAAATAAAATAAAGTTGGTGTGTGATGTATGTGATTTAGGCAAACTCACTAGGAATTCTAAAGCTAGTACGGGCCAAAGAAGCTCTTCCATGTTTGATGTTATTCATTCTGATATTTGGAGACCTTGTACTGTAAGTTTTTTAAATGGTTATAAGTATTTTGTTACTTTCATTGACTGTGCATCTCGTGTTACATGGTTGTATTTGATGAAAAATAAAAGTGAGGTGTTCACCTGCTTCCTGGATTTCCATAAACTTGTACAGACACAATATCGTGCGGTGATCAAGGTGCTAAGGTCAGATAATGAAACATAATACACCAACAAGGCAATGGGGGAATACCTATTAATTCATGGGATAGTACACCAGACCACCTGTGCCTACACACCAACATAGAACGGAGTGGCGGAGAGGAAGAACAGACACCTTCTGGAGGTGGCAAGGAGTATGATGCTAAACATGAAGGTGCAGTAGAACCTGTGGGGTTATGTCGTATTAACAGCGGCACAGCTGATCAACAAGATGTCATCACATGTACTAGGGTGGAGGTCCCCGTGCCAGCAGCTACAGGGACACAATGGGGGGATACTTCCCTTGAAGGTATTCAGGTGTGTATGCTTTGTGAAGGACAACAGACCGGGTGTTAGTAAGCTAGATGCAAGGACAATCAAGTGCATGTTCGTGGGCTACTCTCGTACTCAAAAGGGTTACATGTGTTGGAGCCCAGCGGAGAAAAGATGCTTTGTGAGTATGAATGAGGTCTTTAGAGAGCTGGAACAGTACTACCGGTAAGAGGGAGTCCTACCTACATTAGACTCATCATATAAAGAATGTACAATGCTAGAAAGAGAGAAGTTGGTGACAGATCTGGGAATATGGCAAGGAGGATCTGCAGAGGAGCAGAAGAGCGATAATGAGCATGAGGAGGAGATTGAGGAACAGAGGCAAGGTGTGAGACCCACGGCTCAGGGGGAAATGCTGAAATACAGCAGAAGGAAAAAGCCTCCAGCAGTACCAGATCCAGGGTCGGTGCCCAGCCAAGCTCCTAGTCCCGTGCCTGCGTCGCCCCCCACTTCTGGAACACCTTCACCTCCACAAGCCTTAAGTGATATCCTTTCTCCTCTCCCTACTTATTCTCTTATGTTGCAGAAGACTACTCGCAGCAATGCGGGAAATCCTCCCAACAGATACGGTTGGGACCTCACGTCCTTTGTCTCGTATGATCATATCTCCCCGACACACAGAGGCCCTTGAGAAGAACAAGACCTGGGAGCTGGCATGGCTGCCAAAGGACAAGAAGGTTGTTGGATGCAAGTGGGTGTTCACCGTAAAGCAAAATCCAGATGGACAGGTTGAGCGTTACAAAGCTTGATTGGTGGCCAAGGGATACAGCCAGACCTACGACATCGACTACGACGAGACATTTACACTAGTGGCGAAGATGAGCACTGTTAGTTCCCTCATCGGCCTGGCAGTGAATGGAGGATGGCTGCTACACCAACTAGATGTGAAGAATGCATTCTTTAATGAGGATCTAGCAGAGGAGGTGTACATGGAGATACCACCGGGATTTGGTACTGCCAAGATAGAAGACAGAATGTGCAGACTGAAAAAATCCATCTATGGGCTGAAACAGTCACCTCGTGCAAGATTTGACCGATTCAGGAGAGCAATGATTGACATGGGGTATCACCAGATCAACGCAGATCACACGGTGTTTTTCATGCAGAATGAAGGTCACACCACCATGCTTGCTGTGTATGTGGACGACATGATCATCACAGGGGATGATGAGCGGGAGATTAGCCATCTCAAGGGGGCCCTAGGTAAGGAGTTCAAGGTGAAAGACCTGGTCTTCTTCGATATTTACTTGGGATCGAGATTGCGTATGAGGCTGAGGGGATAATTCTCTCCCAAAAGAAATATACGTTGGACCTCCTCACTGAAACCGGGATGTTGGGGTGCAAACTTGCTGGGATGCCAATCGATCAAAGGTGCAAACTGAGTGCAGAGGCCGGAGAACCAGTAGATCGGGAATTGTACCAAAAGCTAGTCGGTAAGTTGATCTACTTGAGCCATACACGCCCGAACATCTCATTCTCTGTAAGCGTGGTGAGCTGCTACATGCATGATCCAAGGAAGGGCCATATGGATGCAGTGTACCAGATTCTGCGATACTTGAAGAGTGCTCCTGGAAAGGGGCTGGCCTTAAGGAGGAATGGACACGTGAGAATCAAAGGATATTGCGACTCTTACTGGGCAAGCTGTAGATGATAGGAGGTCCACTTCAGGCTATTGCATATTTGTGGGTGACAACCTGGTCTCATGGAGGAGCAAGAAGCAGTCGGTAGTGGTCAAATCGACAACAGAGGCAGAGTACAGAGCCATGACAGCAGGGGTTGCAGAACTCATGTGGCTGAAAGGAATGCTCGAGGAGTTGAGACTGGACCAAAAGGGCGGGATGAAGCTGTGGTGCGATAGCCAGTCAACCATCAGTATTGCAAACAATCCAGTTCAACACGATCGTACCAAATATATAGAGATTGATAGATTTTTTATCAAAGAAAAAGCTTGATAACGGGCTACTGGAGTTGAGCCACGTTTCGACAAAGGGGAAGGTGGCAGACTGCTTGACTAAGGGACTTAGTTCAGAGGAGATGATCAGGGGTTGTAATAAGATGGGCTTAGTGAATATCTTTCGTCAATCTTGAGCAGTGTTGTAATATGTAATGCATGTGTAACCTATAAATAGCCAAGATGTGGCCCTAATATCATAAGGATTTTATTTCAACTGGATCAATTTTTTGAATGCAAGAAATACAAGAATATGGAAAGCTAGATGTAGTTTTTATAATTAATTGAACAAAATTAGTGATATAATATAAAATTTTAATAGTCCTGATGCCAACAACTATAAATATACGTTAAGTGAAGACAAATTGATATTTACGTGATAGGTATAAATTACTTGAATCCAACAAACAGTAAATGACAGAAAAGATGATAGAAACCTTTGGAACTAAAAAAAAGTGGTTTAAATAGACTAGTATTGCAGGCGTAGAACATGGTAATTAGGAAGGTTTACAACTATGTTGGGTATCAAAATTGATAAAGTTAAGATGAAGGTGCAATAGAATTAGGAAAGATAAATTAAGGAATGAGCATACTGGTACAATGGTTTGGCGTGACCAGAGGCGGGACCTACAACCAAACATACCCGGACACGTGTGTGTGTGTTTTGCGAAATGAAATGATGTCCCCGGCCCCGCCAACAACATGACCTAGAAATTTATATGGCAACAGCTGCGAGTCGATAGCTGTAACTTTGAGCTTTAGATGATGTCTCTACTCCGACGGCGATGGTTCAGAGGCAGATGGCGTCTTCGGTGCAACGCAGTGTGCCTCTACGCTCTGTAAGGAAGTCTGCGCCCAGTGTCACCAGATCGCGTACACAAACATACATCAGTATTGTTTGCCGACAGGTAACGGACAATTGGTTGATGCAGGGTGCTTCATGAGATTCTCCAATGTGGCGTTCTCCATTGTGAACTAGACTGTTGATCTTGCTCTCTATTTGGGTCGATCAGGTATTTTGTTGGGTTTGTGTTTTTTCAGAATTTAGAATGTCGAGTCTGGAAATGATTATGATTTTGTTGGAAACGAGGTATTATTATTGGTTGCATGATTGGGGCAGTCGTTGGGTTGTTGATTCTGAGTTTTTTTGTGTTTCTATGGACCAGAAAGTCCATAAGAAGGGAGGATGGTTGGAAAGGTACGGAGAAAATTCTTACCTATTCTGCTTGCTGTCAAATGTTGGCGATTATTGCTTTGACCCCCTCCCCATCTTTTTGACAAAACCTTTACCAAAAAATCCACTCAAATTCAATTTGGGTGTAAAATCATTTCATCTCTCTCTCTCTCTCTCTCTCTCTCTCTCTCTCTCTCTTGTGTGTGTGTGTGTGTGTGTGTGTGTGTGTGTGTGTGTGTGTGTGTGTGTGTGTGTGTGTGTGTGTGGTGTGTGTGTGTGTGTGTGTGTGTGTGTGAGATCCTCTAATGTAACAAGTAATCCAAGTCTTTTCCACAACATGGTATCAGAGGGAAAAGGAGTTTAGGGTTTTCGGATCTAGCCGCTCCGCACAGGCGCACAACCCCGGCCCCAAATCCCGCAAAGCGCGCCTACTCCGCCTCCGGCTTTCCGCGCCTCTTCCGCCTCCCGCACAGCTAGCCTCCGCCTTTGGATTTCAATGCCTCTACTTCTTCCCGCACAGCTCGCCTCTGCCTCTTCGACCTCTTCTTCTGCTGCTCTAGTGACGCAGGAACCATGGAGACTTGAATCTCTTAATGTCGGCGGTCCCTTCATCTTCTTCCCTCTTTCTATGAGGGCGGTTCTCCTTCCACATCCTTGGTGATTATTTGGGTCCTTCTCGATTTCTATTCGGGGTTTCCTTATAGCATGCAGTGAGTCCTCTACCACCATGTCTTCCGGTGGAGTGGCCTCTCCTACTCCAGCTTCTATTGGAACTTATCGCGTCACCTCAGATCATGGTGCTGCTCAAATCACCACTTTATAATTGGATGGTTCCAACTATCTCTCGTGGGTTCGCTCCATCTCTCTTGCTCTCAAAAGCCACCGGTTATTTGGCCATCTCAGTGGCACGGTGAAGGCTCCTGCGTCTGACTCTCATGAGTGGCTTCAGTGGGAGTCTGACAACTCTCTGGTGATGTCTTGACTCCTTAACTCTATGATGAAGTCCATTTCTCGGAACTATCTATTATTGGATGCTGCAACGAATATCTGGAAGCGCGCAAAGACTGCCTATTCTGATCGCGGCAATGCATCTCAGATCTACCAACTACATCGCCAGTTGTTCTCTCCCGCGACAAGGTGATCGACCCCCCTCGGCCTACTACTCACTCAGAGTTCACCCAACTCTATCAGGAGTATAATCATTTTGATTCTCTGACCCTGGTGTCTCCTGAAGATGAGGGCTTGTCCGAGCAAGAGAAGAACGCAATCGCATCTTTAAGTTCATCTGCGGCTTACATCGGGACTTTTGATCCAATCAACATTTAGATTCTTGGCCACTCTCTACTACCTTCTCTACCCGAGATGCGCAACCTTGTTCAACAGGAATTCGATCGCCATCTGACTCTGCTTCCCGACTCTGCCCCTGAGAGATCTGCCCTTGTCTCTCTTTCCCAGTCTGGGGATTGTTCTCTCGTGACACTAGATTGAGGACTGCGGAGAAAGATCACATAGTCTGTGATCATTGTGGAAGCCCGCCATACTAGAGATACCTGCTTCAAGCTTCATGGTTTTCTCCTCGAGGCAACCCTGCCTCTCGTGGTGGCCGGGGAGGTGGTTGCCCTCAACACAGGCCTCCACTGCCAAGATTAGCCCACTTATCAGACGCTAGGGAGGACTCTACTGCTCCTCACTCTCTGGCTTCCAATACCCCCCCACTCTTTTGGCTGAAGAAATTCTGGAGTTCTGCCGGATGATGCTTGGACCTCCAGCGGAGCCGTCTGGTTCTGCCTCCTCTTCCTATGCTCATCAGGGACCTGCAGGTGCACACTCGGCTTCCTCCCACCTCTCCTCTCAGTGCATCATTGATTCTGGGGCTACGGACCACATGACCGGATCAACTACAGTTTTGTGTCTTACACACCTCTGTCGGGCAGGGACAAAGTGAGCATTGCTGAAGGATCACTATCTCCCATCGCTGGGAAAGGATCCATTCCATGCTCTTCTCTTACCCTCTCCTCGGTTCTTCATGCTTCCTGCTTTCACCCGCAATCTCCTCTCTATTAGTCACCTGACAAACTCTATGAATTGCTCAGTGACCTTTTTTCCTACCTCTTGTGTTTTTCAGGACACAAAGATGGAGACGGTGATTGACTCTAGTAGACTGTGCAACAGGCTTTATGTGTTCGACCGCTCTGCTTACACTTCATCCAGCATCGCTCGGCCTCCAACGCTCTTCTTGTTGCTCGTCCTCTAAGTTGGATTCCTGACATTGTCGCTAGAGATTCTCCTGTCGCTATTATAAGTTGTTGTTTTCTGTTGTCTTCTACTTTTTCAATATTTTTCATTGTGATGTGGTTAACTGACTAAACATCATCGTATACTCTCCTCTTATGTCCCCCAATAGCTCATTCTGTTTATTGTTATTCATACTGATATTTGGGGTCCTAGCCCTACTGTTTATTTCTCTGGTTTCTCGTGTTTTTGTTTCTTTCATTGTTGTTACCTCATTGTAACTGAGTTTACTTAATGAACCTAAAAGTGAGGTGTTTCGATTTTTCAACGCTTTCAAAGATGATCACAAGTCATATGGTGGCTCTCGTTAAAATCTTACGTAATGACAATGGTCGTGAATATATTGACGCTTGTTTTGACAAATAACCCAGTTTTAGGTATCATTCATCAAACCTCCTGTGTACACCCCTGCTCAGAATGGGGTGGCTGAGCGTAAGAATCGGCACCTCCTTGAGGTGGCTAGGTGCCTTCTCCTCGGATGCATCTCCCGAATTATTACTGGGGTCATGCTCTTCTCACCGCGGCCTACCTCATTAATCGTCTTCCTATACGGGTCCTCGGGTTTCAGACCCCTCTCACCACTCTAGGGGTCCGTCCTACCTCTCTCTCACCCCGTGTCTTTGGATGTGGCTGCTTTGTCCACACCTAGCCTAAAACCAAACTTGATCCGCGCGCCCAGAAATGTGTGTTTTATTGACTACTCACCTACCCAGAAAAGCTATAGGTGCTTCCACCCGGTTACCAAGCGGGTATTTGTTACCATGGATGCCACCTTCCGAGAATCTGAAGATTATTATAGGAATTCTCTTCAGGGGGAGAGCACAACTACAAAAGTGAGTTCCCCTCCTTCTGTTTCTCTGCCCTAAGTTATCAAAGGCACAAGGCGCACCGAGGCGCAAAGGGCCCCTAGATCCTAGGCGCAAGGCGCAGGCGTGCGCCCAAGGCACGTGAGGCGCAAAAATGGGGGGAAAAGGAAATTGAGCGTCCAATTCGCTGAAATTGAGCGAATTGGGGCGCCAATTCGCAGAAATTGCGCGAATTGGCGCCCAAATCGCTGAAATTGCGCGAATTGGGCGCCCAAATCGCTGAAATTGCGCGAATTGGGAGGCCAAATCGATGAAATTGCGCGAATTGGGCGCCCAATTCGCTGAAATTGCGCGAATTGGGCTACCAATTCGCTGAAATTGCGCGAATTGGGCTACCAATTCGCTGAAATTTCAGCGAATTGGGCGCCCAATTCGCGCAATTTCAGCGAATTAGGACCCCAATTCGATGAAATTGGGCGCCCAATTCGCTCAGTTTCAGCGAATTGGGCGCCCAATTCGCTCAGTTTCAGCTAGAGCTGTCACTTAAAACCGAAAACCGCAAATTCGAATCAGAACCGAACCAGAACCGCAAAGAACCGGACCGAACCGTTCGCAAATTATTCGGGTTCCGGTTTGAATTTTGGAACCGTGAACAACATTGGTCCTGGTGTGGTTCTTACATTTTATAATCCGGACCGAAACTGGAACCGGAACCGCAACATACAAGTGTAAAGCGGTTTCAAGATTTTTAGACCCGATCCGAACCGGACCGAAGTAGAACCGAACCGCAACCCATTTATTATTATTATTGTTATTATTATTATTATTATATTATTATTATTTTATAATTTATCTATAATATTTATACTTACTAACACATGTGAAGCTGGTGCAGTTTGAACTCAAACCGTAATCGCACTAAAGGGAGTCGATTTTGGACTGAACAAAACTTCACCGCATAAAACCCCGTATGGTATGGTTTGACATTGGTACGGTTTGGAGTCAATTTTTGCAGTGTATTTTTGATTTTTATACAGTTATATAATATATTTTCAATTTACTTACATATTTTTTTTGAAATATTTTATTTTAAAAAATATAGAAGATATACAACTACTATTTATTAGTAACCATGAGAGACAGCTAATTGTAGCGGTTGTTATGGTTGAGCATGCCGACGAGACGTGCATATGCCAACTAGAATTTGTGGCGAATCTACACGCGTAGAAAGACAATTGATACTATCACGTCAATCGTGAAAAAGACCGTCGAAAAGTGCGCAACATAATTATTTCTATTTCAATGTTGTTTTGAGTTTTACTATTTGCACTCTGCTTTTATTTAATTCCGCCAAGTTTGATTTTAGTTTTAGTTGGAACCGATTGGAACCGGACCGAACCGCATGGAACCGGACCGAACCGATAGTGGTCGGTTTGGTTTTGGTTCTTGTTGAACCGTAACCGTTGACGCGACGGTTCCAAAAATTAAGCTGGAACCGAAACCAGAACCGGAACCGGTCAAACCAAATAAGGTTTTGACTCTAATTTGAAGAACCGTTACCTTAGTGGTTCGGTTCATGGTTTTAGTAGAACCGGAACCGAACCGGAACCGTGACAGCTCTAGTTTCAGCGAATTGAGCGCCCGATTCGCTCAGTTTCAGCGAATTGGGGGCCCAATTCGCTCAGTTTCAGCGATTGGGGCCCCAATTCGCTCAGTTTCAGCGAATTGGGGGCCCAATTCGCTCAGTTTCAGCGAATTGGGGGCCCAATTAGCTCAGTTTCAGCGAATTGGGGGCCCATTCGCTCAGTTTCAGCGAATTGGGGGCCCAATTCGCTCAGTTTCAGCGAATTGGGGGCCCAATTCGCTCAATTTCAGCGAATTGGGCGCCCAAGTGCGCCTAGGGTGCGTCCAAGATCATGTTTTTGCCCATATATTTTTTTTTAAAAAAATTGCTTGAAAGGCCCGGGCGCGTCTTTGGCGCGCCTGGGAGCCTGTAAGGCGCGCCTGGGGAATATCGCCCGCCTCAGCCGGTGCGCCCGGCGCCTCAGGCGCGCGCCTTGATAACTAAGCCTCTGCCTATTCCTCCGTCTATGGTGCCACCTCCCATTCCGGTCACCCCACTGCCATCTCCTGTTCCTACTACTCCCGTTCCTCCGCTGCCTCCTCCTATTTTGCAGGTCTACACTCAACGCAGAAGGGGCACGAACACTTAGGCTCTTGCTATTGAACTTGTGCCACCATCTGATCCATCGTCAGGTATTAATAAAGGTAGCTCCGCTTCTACTCTACATCCTCTTTCTCACTTTGTGACTTATTTATTGTCTCTTTTACATAGAGCATTTGTCACTTCCTTGACCTCCATTTCTATTCATCAGTCTTGGCAGGAAGCACTTGAGCATAGTGAGTGGAAGACAACCATGCTTGAAGAAATGGGATCCCTTGACAAGAACAGTATGTGGAGTTGGTCCAACTCCCTATGGGGAAAACTGTTGTGGGATGCAAGTGCGTTTTCTATGAAGCAAAACACCCAAGATCTTGTGGAACGATACAAAGCCATGTTAGTGGCGAGAGGATATACGCAGACCAATGTCCATCGGGGTCGCGCCAGCAACTGACGTGTCAACGAGCTTTTCCTACGAGTGATGAAAACGGCCAAGGACGAGAATTACTATGAGAAATGAGTAGGACGGAGGCCAGGTAACCTGAGCTCCGTCGGGAAGCGTGAGCCCAAATTGAGGGGTTGGGGATGTTAGGTTTGGAGGAACGGACTCGTCTGGCGTCTTGACGGTCTTGGCTTTCTTGACCCCTTTCTACTTAGAGGGCGAGTGTACAAACTTGAGCGAGAGCCGTGGCATTATCTGGGCAATCTCAGATTTATTCTCTTCTCGTACGGCCATCATGCGATTGTGAACGTATTGTGGAAGAGACATCTCAAAGTCAGGAGGATAGAGAAAAAAGAGAGAAAGGACAGCCCGAAAAGATATTTTGCCAACTCCCTCCGGGGGGGGGGGGTATTTATAACTCCATGGGGGTCCAACCAAAAGATTCCTTAGAAACAGCCTCAATCCCTAAATACCCGGGTTGAACTTCTCTTTCCGAGCATGGGACAATCTCGCAAAGAGCGGGGATTGTGTACAACTCAGTATTCATCGAGTGGGTCCCTCAGAACAAGATCAAAGTTGGGGTTCGGGGGAGTCGGACGGGCGAGTGGGGTAGGACCCCTCCCCGACTCGCGCAGGCCAATGCGGCCAGGGGGGCGAGTGGGTCACATGAGCCCGCACTCGCCCCAATATCACTTGAGGGAGCGGCAAGTGCGTCCACCACGCTCGCACTCGCACAGTGCCCTCCAGTCAGTAGCGAGTGCTAACCTCAACAGAGGCACTCGCAGGCCCGAACGAGTGGAAATAGCGAGTGGAATTCACTTAACAGTATTTTTACCAGAATGCCCCCGTTGGCCTGCTAATAGCCTTCCGAACAACGAGTTTGACTATTGGCAAATTCCATTTGGGCTGCGTATAACATTTCCAAAAAGCGTGATTACGCTATTTGCAGGCAAAGTCAGAAAAAAACTAGAAAATAGACCCTTCAGGGAACCTTTGGAGGGATCTTTTCCTTGACTTCTTCCTCTGGTTTACTTTGGTTGGTATGCAGTGCCCTCCAAGGTGCCCAGCTTAGCCTTGGATTGGAAGGGGAAACTCTCTTAAATCTTCCGGGTGTGTGGTGGGACTTCTCCGTTGTAGCTCAGAGTCTGTTTCTTAGTTCAAAGTCTTTGGCCAAAGGTTATAGATCAGGATAAGTAAGTGCGGCTACCCCCTTGGGTCCGAACTCTTCTTGAGACTGGGTTCCGTTTCAACACCATGAGTTTTGTTTATGTTTTGGATTAGATGCGGACTTTCCAATTTGGGTAAATGATCATATTTTGCTTCTGCTAAATATTTTAGATTCTGTGTTAGTATGAGATTTAAATGTGTACAAAATTTCATAATATTTCACTTGTGAAGTTTGTATGAAGTGGGGGCCCAACCAAACCCATATTATATGGCATTTACAGGTGGAATGTTGCAATATCATTGCCAAGGAGAAGCAGCTGAGGTATATATGGCTTGTCTTTCTACTCCATGCACTTCTATTATTATATATTTATATATTATTATTACTATTGTGTTTTTACGTTCTAATAAATTGTTGTATATTCTATATAGATGGCATAAAATTTGTCTTGTATAAGTGGATATGATGCACGGATACTTAAAAATGGGCAACGTATCGACTCGAACGCGTACCGGATACGGGAAACGCCCGAAACTCGCGGAAACGCGTTTCCGAAACTGCAGGAAACACACTTAAAAAAAAAAATAAAAAATATTTAGGATTCGTGTATCCCGCTGGGGGGATACACGAATCCCGCTAATCTTTGCTACCGAATCCCGCTAGGTTTTCAATCCCGCTAGGGTAAGCTTCTCTTCTTCTTCAGCACCAACTTCTTCTTCTTCTTCATCAGCACCCTCTTCTTCATCACCCTCTTCTTCTTCCCTTCACACCCTCTTCTTCTTCTTCCTTCATCTTCTTCTTCAGCACTCTCTTATTCCATCTTCTTCACCCTCTTCTTTTTCAGTTCTTCTTCAGCACCCTCTTCTTCTTCAGCACCCTTTTTCTTCTTCTTCTTCTTCTTCTTCAGCACCCTCTTCTTTCTGCAGCACCCTCGTCTTCTTCTTCAGCAAACTTCTTCTTCTTCTTCTTCAGCACGTTCTTTTCTTCTTCTTCTTCTTCGCACGTCTTCTCGTCTTTAGCCACTCTTCTTCTTCTTCAGCACCTCTTCTTCTTCTTCTTCAGCACCTCTTCTTCTTCTTCTTCAGCACGTCTCTTCTTCTTCAACAAGTCTTCTTCTTCTTCTTCAGCACCCTCTTCTTCTTCCCCACCCCTTCTTCTTCTTCTGCTTCTTCAAGCACCCTCTTCTTCTTTCAGCTTCTTTCTTCTTTAGCATCCTCTTCCTTCTTCTTCTTCTTCAGCC